>JAXGGA010002102.1:0-131112 GCA_038373865.1 Uloborus plumipes | reverse complement strand
TAAGTTTTGAAGTAGGCGCAAAAACAATGTATAGAATCATACGCAACTATAATTCAACTATATACATTTTAATGGATCCAGGTTCTTTAAAAGCATTCGCATACATTTCATTCATTACCACACATTCGTGTAATAGTACAAATATTCTGCTTTTAATTTTCAATGGTTTCTCTGGAAAATGTTGGCAAAATATGGTTAAATATCATTTGACCTATCGTTTTTGCGCCGACTTCAAAACTTATGTTTAAAAGTAGTTTCGATGGTGTTCAAAGAAAAAAATTATTTTTTACTTTTTAGAGCAATTTCTAACTGAAGTCGGTTCTATTTTTTTCCAAAATTATTTTATTTTATTCTTTTTAGTGTAAGTGTACTTATGAAATAAGGTAATGTTTCCATTACGGAACTTCACCTAATTTTCTTAAGTAAATGCTCCATAAAATAAACTGAAAAAAAAGGAAGAAACTATCAACGCGTCTAAAATTATAAACGATTGACACTAAAAAAAAATCTTTGTTATTCTCTGGTACTTAGTTGTATACTAGCTTAATAAAAGCCATTTAAATATCAACGGTTTGTCAACTAATTTATATTTCAAAGCAATTCTAGTTTCTCGTTGTTCATAAGATTTTAACACATACTACGTACGTTACCGCTAATGAGTTTCATGTTAGATTTAGTTAAGCCTTGGTTCAAATTTTTCATCATGACTACTATTAATATTGCTGTTGCGAGGCAAAAATTTTTCCAACAATGTATTGAAAATTTAATCATTTAATTGGGAAATGACATGAAATTTACTGTTTTCCATAATAACTTTTTTTCTAGTGAACAAATAGCGTCATATGAGTACATGGTACCTAAGTTACACCATCTCCTATCGATTAAAAAAAAAATCGTCCAAATCGGTTCAGTAGATCATAAGTTATGTGCGAACAAACAAAAAAAAAAAACATACGCTTTGAATTGATAACCTCCTCCTTTGTTGAAGTCGGTTAAAAATTGTTTAAATAGGAAATTTAACAAGAAGTTCTGTCAAGAACTAAACGAGCCTACTTTCCCGTACATCGACATCGGCATTCTAGCATCTGATCATTATTCTCTTGATTATCTAAGACTAAAAATTATGTCAAACATACCTTTTTAGCACTTGAAGCTGATTTCTAAAAGCAAAATATACCCCTCTCATCAGATGAAATAGACACATAAAAAGTAAATAAATGAATAAATAAAGTTTTGTCGCACCTTTTAAAGAATGTAACTGTTACAGTTCTTCCGTAGAAAAATTCCTCAATTGTTTTCAAAAAAAAAAAATTAAAAGTACAAAGTACATCAAAACACATTTTATCAAAGAAAGAAAAAAAAAAAAAAAACTCGTCCGTTGATAAAATGTCTCGAATTTCACTTTTAATCCGTTGCCAGTTGTTAAATATAAATAAAGAATAAAATGCCCTCGTGAATGAAACATTTTTGTTACAAAAAAAATCGTCTGCCAAAAATAATAATAATAATAATAATAAATTCAATAAAACAAATGAATAAATAAACAAAAAATCGTCTGCACAGTCAGTCATTTTTTTTCGGACTGTTTACTCAAAAGTTATTAGGGGTGACAGCTTGCTTGAGCGGTTCAATGTTGAACGAAAAATTGTTCAAATCGTAAATGTAAATACGGAATGAAGTATCCTTGAAAAGTTCTTTCCAACAAAAAAAAGTTTGTTCAAATCGGACTGTTCATTAAAAAGTTAGTATCGCGGGACCGGTTGTTTGAACGGCTCAAATTTGAACCAAAAATTGTTCAAATCAAAAAATCAAATATAGGAATGAGCTGTACTCGCCGAGATCTTTCCAACAAAAAAAAGTTTGTCCAAATCGGAATGTTCATTCAAAAGTTATTAGGGGGGGACAGACAGACCGACAGACCGACCGACAGACCGACACACAAATTCCCCATCTCAATACCCTACTTTCAAATTTTTAATTTTTCGATATTCATTTTACCTCTTTATTTTTTTAACTTGGCGATATTTTTTGGACTTGGCGATATTTTTTAACTTGGCGATATTTTTTGGACTTGGCGATATTTTTTAGATGCATTAAGCTACTTTTAATACTTTTTTCGTCATTTTTTAAATCGGAAATAGTAAAAACGGGAATGAAGTATCCTTGATATGATCTTTCGAACAAAAAAAAGTTTGTTTAAATCGGACTGTTCACTCAAAAGTTAGCATCGCGGGACAGGTTGTTTGAACGGTTCAAAGTTGAACCAAAAATTGTTCAAATCGAAAATTCAAATATGGGAATGAGTATTCTTGCCGAAGATCTTTCGAACAAAAAAAAGTTTATTCAATCGGACTGTTCATTCAAAAGTTATTAGGTGGGGAAAGGTTGCTTGAACGGTTCAATGTTGAACCAAAAATGTTCAAATTGAAAATTTAAATACGGTAATAAAGTATCTTGCCGAGATGCTTCGAACAAAAAAAAGTTTGTTTAAATCGGACTGTTCACTCAAAAGTTATTAGGGGTGAAAGCTTGTTTGAACGGTTCAATGTTGAACGAAAAATTGTTCAAATCGAAAATGTAGATACGGGAATGAAGTATCCTTGAAAAGATCTTTCGAACAAAAAAAAGTTTGTTCAAATCGGACTGTTAACTAAAAAGTTAGTATCGCGGGACAGGTTGTTTGAACGGCTCTAAGTTGAACCAAAAATTGTTCAAATCGAAAAATCAAATATGGGAATGAGCTGTACTCGCCGAGATCTTTCCAACAAAAAAAAGTTTCGTTCAAATCGGAATGTTCATTCAAAAGTTATTAGGGGGGGACGGACGAGACAGACCGACAGACCGACACACAAATTCCCCATCTCAATACCCTACTTTCAAATTTTTAATTTTTCGATATTTATTTCTTATTTTTTTATTTTTTTTTGTATTCTTGGCGATATTTTTTGGACTTGGCGATATTTTTTAGATGCATTAAGCCACTTTTAATACTTTTTTCGTCTCTTTTATTTTTAACGGGAAAGTAGGCTAAAAGTGAATAATTGTAGATATTCAAATGTTAAAACAAAGACGGACTTATATGAATTCAATACCGTACCATTTTTAGTGAAAACACTCGTTGATTTAAGACGTGAAACCCTTCAACTCCTATACTGTAATTAAATACAAAAACTTTAAAAATAGAAATACATTTAAATATCTGTAATTTTCAACAGAAAAGAAATTGTTAAAATAGATATTTTATTGACGAAGTACATATTTATGAATGTGACCTATTAAATAAAAATACTTTTCAGCGGTACTAAAAAGCAAAAAAAGTTGCTAAAATGAATGTATACTTTTCCGGATTGCATTAAACTCCCCTTTCTCCGTTGAAAAAGAGGGACTAAGGAGAATGAATAATGATTTTGCCAAATCTCTTTGTCCCATTTTCCTCGTTTCATGTACACTGAAAAATCTGAACTCAACTATAAGTGTTTTTTTTTTCTTCTAAAATTCAAATTCCAAAAAAACTTTGCGTTATACGTAGTTGTTCAACTTTTCAACTAGTCACCAATAATCCAATCTGTCGAGGGTCTGAACGTTAAACAAATCAGTAATTTTTAAAAATTCTTTTGAAAACACCGCCTAATTCTAATATTCCCCTGTGTCTGAAGTTCGCGTCATCTACATAGGACAAGCTTTTCTTCCTCAATAAGTTAGATTCAGTTTGCAGTCTTATATCTACAATACAATAAGGGTCATTGTCACTCCGGGTCAAATCAACAAGGCACTGGACCAGAACATCTCAGATTTTCTTGAAACTCTCAGAAATCTAATTTTAAGAGATCCTAAATTTATATTTAAAAATTAAATTTTTAAAAACATAATATCATTTATAATTGAGGGGTAATTAAATTTTGAAATTTGTTAAAAAGCACACATTTTTTTTTCTTGCAAGCTGTGATTTAAAATGTTATAACTCAAGTTCTATGCGATTTAGAGATAATAGCTCATTTTAAAAACAATTACATGCACATTTATTTGATTCGCAACATTAAATAATTTTCAAAAACGCTTTTTAAAAAAACGTTTAATAAAAATAAATAAATAAATAAATAAAAAATCCATTCTTTAGATTATAGATGCTCCGATTAATCGGCCACTTTTTGCCGATTGTACTTATTCGGCAAAATTTTACTGATAAATCGGTGGAAAAAATATTTTAAATATTATATTTTAAAGTATACCTTCATCAAGAAACTATGATAAATTATTTTATTAACAGTAAATAAACGTAATTTTTTGCAATCCTCACTGTAATATGTAATATGACAGTGTTCTGAGTAAAAACAAAACAAATAGATCATACCATGCGCAAAACTGAACGGGATATTAACAGCTGATATTTAAGTGACACTGTTGTGAATAATCAAAATTCCTGAATTTTTAAATTGGAACGCGAAATTTCATTTATTTATAATCAATCAAATTTTGCAGGGAAAAATGTCTTGCATAAAACTACTTCAAGTATCTCTTGAACAAGAAACTACGATAAATAAATTTATAAACAGGAAATAAATTATTTTCTGCAAACATAAATATTACATATAATACAAAAGTGTAGCGAGTAAAACAAAACAAATAATTCAAAGCATGAAATGTAAAAAAAAAAAAATAATCCTCTAAGTTGATATAAATGCTCAATGAATTTATTTTCCTAATTTGAATGAATATACACATAGGGACAATTTTGCAACATTTTTCATGAGTCGATACTTTTCTCCTTGGCATAGTGCTTTTACATAACTACTAACTTTCAAAGAGTCTTGAATTAAATGACTACTTAAAATTAAACAATAAATTTAAATTAAAAAGATTCCTAAATTAAACTTCTCACCACAGCATCTCCCATTTTGCTTTGTTTTTTAAATTTTCATGCATAGGGTGGAAATGTAGTTTTATTAACAATAATATAAAAATTGGTTCAAGGAAATTTTTCAAAATTTTGAAATCATTTTGGGGAAATTTGAAAAATGTAAAAAATAAATCTTGTCTCAGAAATAAATTAATAACTATTTCTACAATCGGAAATGTAAAAGAAAGAAAAAAAATAGTGATAGTGAAATCTCTACTAATAATAAAGCTGAAGGTTTGTCTGTCTTTCTTTCTTTCTGTCTGTTACGCGCGTAGCGCCAAAACCGTTTGGTCGATTTTCATGCCACTTGGCACAAAATTAGTTTGTAGCATGTAGTTTTGCACCTCGAAGCGATTTTTCGAACATTTCATTTCGTTCTTTTTCTATTCGAATTCTTAGCGGAAATTCGATAAAATAGGGAAGAAATATTCCATACACATTTTCAAGTCTTATGTCATTCGAAAGCTTGAAATTTTCTGCATAAAATGAAGTTTTTTCGAAGTTTCTACGATCATCAGGAGAGCTGTAATAATTGTTTTTAGAATCCCGAAATTCAAGGCTTATCTTCAGGGCAATTCCATCGTTACAGACGTAACAATCGCAGACTTTGAACACAAATAATTCTGGTTTGGGCTGATGAAAGTCTTCATTTTTTTTTCCTGTAGTGTAACTTGATGATGTTTATGCTACATTAAATTTGCGTGCAGATTGCTTAATTACAAAAAAATACAGAAATTAAAAACTGCCTGTTACAGACGTAATTCACAAAACAGCAAAAACTCGACTATGTCATACAACTTACAATATTCCTCTGAATTATACGGAAATTTTGAACTTTTTTTTTAATACGTGTTCTAGAGACTTCAAGCTTTCTAAAACCATAAAGATTGTGTGGATTTTGACTGCCGAATTTGTGAAAAAAATTCATAAACTTGTTACGGACGAAACAAAGTGGTGTTACAGACGTAACATCTCTGATTTGAAAGTAGAAAACAGTATTTTAAAGCAGGAATAAACAAAGATTTGTGTGCCTAAACAATACAGTAGCATTAATTAACACATTATTTGAATATTTTAAGTTATACTGTAACACTAGAAAATTTGGGTAAGTCTGGGGGAATTGAGAGCATATGCCGATATGTCAATATGTAACAATAAATTAATGCATCTTAAGACAATTAATTCCAAGAAAGATCGACACAAGAAAAGTTTAGAAGGGCCTTCACACAAATTTATTTATTTGTATTCTTAAATTTAATGCATAATGGGGCTGCTACATAAAAAAATCGGGAAAAGTAAATTCCTCCCTGGAATCAGTGATTGGTCTTAGGAGAACTTAAAAATTTGAAAATGTTGGATGATATAGCAGAATACAAGTACCAAACTAAAATTTAACCTTCTTGGTGACAGTTGGTCAATTTTGATAATTTTTTTTGAATGAAAAAATGTGTCCTTTTTCGTCCGACGTTCTCGAAATTCGAACGGCATTTTCGTATTCTGTTCGAAAACAATGCATTTCGCGGGCTTTTGGCAAATTCGCGATGTTAGCCCACCGTTCTTCCAATTTTGGCGTCAGCTTTAAAACATTTTCCTGGGGCATATAAATAATTTTAACTTTTTCTGCAATGGAGTTTGCACACTGAAAAAAGGAAAGAGCGTCGTTGACAAATGCTGTTCTAGATCTTACTCTCTGCCAAACCTGGTGCTTGACCATACCCCCAACTCCATCCACAGCTCCCTTTCCATGTGACGTAGCAAAAAAATGCCAGTTGAGGTATAAATTATAATCAGTTATACCATATGTGTATTTTATTAATCTTAAGAAATAAATTTCAATTACATGCCGACATAATTAAAAATTTCAAAATCAGAATACCAGAAACTTTAGTACTCGTACCATATTATGCTATATACATGTATTGCTCATCCTGTGCTTTTTACCTATTTAATTGGAAATTTACTTTTGCTACGGACGTAACATAGAGCCATTTGTTATGTCCGAAATGTTACGTCTGTAACAGCATTAATTTAAAAACTAAATCAGTTGCAATATTTTTAACTATGGTAGGCAATTACTCTAAGAATTTGCCAAAAGGACCATTAAGGGTTTTTTTTAATTTTGATTTTTTAGGACGTAATGACAACTTTTGCTTCTTTTTTGTTACAGACGTAACATCAAACTTCTTTTTTTCAAACTTCAATTACACCATTTAGATCAATTCAAAAGAAATTAATGAATGCATATTATTATAGTACCGTCTTAGTAGTTAAAATTGTGCTACAAGTAGTTATTTTTGTTTTTATTTTTCGATGAGAAATATGCATTTGAAAATGTGTTCTTTTTTCTGATTTTTACAAGTTCGTGAATATCGTACTTCCAACTAAGAAAACAAGTATTATTCTAACTCTCACCAAAAAACCAATGCAGGATTCTTAAAATATACATCTTAAGCTTTAAAATGATGTATAACATAGCAACATAACTTCAATATGAATTTTTGACCAATTGGTTTCACTTTTCATGGAATGGCCCTTCAGTAAAGCAACCCAAACGATTCTAAAATGGTTAATGAAATGAATTATTTTATCAACGGAAATCAACTTTTAATGTTGTTACCATGGTTACGTTTTTGTTTCGTTTATTTGTTTCGTTCTTTTTCCATTAATAATTTTAAAAATGTATTTGTTTTTGTAGCAATCCAAACTCCAAGCCTTATTAAAATTAGTCAAATGAAATATAATAAAATCGTGATAAGATGGCACCTGTCAATCAAATGAGAAATCGAGTCCTTTCTTTAAAAAAGGTAGAGAAGGAAGAAACTGACGCGTACCATTTTTGTGAGTTTAGAGATATTTTGGCGATCTGACGAGTTGTGTAGAAGAGGGAAACATTGTTTAACTAAATGAGGTCAAAAAAGAAACAACATGATAGTAAACCATTCTAAATTTATCGTCTGGCAAAACATATTTTATTTCCTTTTTTTTATTTCAATATAAATTGCAGTAAATGGCTTGAGTGAACGAGTTTGGCTTTTAATTTATCATTTGCTGGTTGATGTTTGTCGATGTTTATTGTTTTTATTATCATGGTGAAGAATAATGCACGAAATTTCTATTATTTTGTTTTTGAAGTTAGGAAAGAAAACTTTCTTCTTCTTTTAAACTTTGGTAAGATTTCTGTGAGCAGCAAAATTGTTCTTATTTTCTCTTTTGGCTTATTTTTGTGCACCTCCCCTTGGGGTTGCATTCGAATTTCCCCAAGGGGGTTTTTACCCCTTTTATGGGGTAAATCAGTGTTAATTTCAATGCAGACAAAAGTGATATGAATTGGCGCGAGCACTTGGCGAAATATCGCCAAGCTTTTAGTCGCCAAGTGTTTGACGCCAATTTGGCGACATATCGCCAAGTTGGCGGCAAATTTGGCGAAAAAATTTATTTTTTTTTATTTGGGTTCAATTTGGTGCTATTGGCGATATTTTGCGAAAAATCCACTGAATGATGTTAAAATCGGCGATATTTAGGAGATTAATCATTGAAAAACATTTTTTTTGCATTGTTTTGTGGCAAACTAGGGATGTAAATGTTTGAATTGTTATCTTGCTCACTCCAAGCACTATTTTAGCACTTAAGGCATCTACTAAGAAATTTACACGTAAAAGGAAGTAGTGTGGGGTCCATGCCAAATTTTTATATCATTCTTTAAAAGAATTATAGTTGAATAACTAAAATAGAGTATTTTTTCTGCTATATCAATTTTTTACAAATGAATTTTTAATTTTATACCACGGGCAAAGCCGTGCGGGTACCGCTAGTTGGTAATATTAAAAATAATCAATCTGATCATTAATCGGCTCAGTCGATTATAAACAGTCGATTAATTGGTAATCGGTCAGTTTGTTTAATCGTGTATCCCTATTTAAGATATAGTGTATTTTAAAAGTTTTGAAAAAATATATGATTTTTAATGTATATTAATGAATGTATTCAAACATTTTTAGAATGAGATTATGAATGGATCAACATCTACAGCAAACAAAGAGGGAAAATGTTTGTAATTTTGGGAAAAATTTGCTTTAAAATATTATTGTTAAAGTTAAATGTGAGCAACAGAGCTTTATAACAGATCATTTTCTAAGAAAACTGCATGCACTTTAAATTAATGTGTAACTGGAATAATCTTCAAGAAAATTTGTTGTTTCATAAGTTTTTTCATTTAAAGATTTAAACGTTTTTGATTTACTTCATTGCAATTTTTTCTAAAACTTTGTAAAAACTGCTGACCTCTTCATGGTCTAACTCTGAAAAGTGTTAAATGCATTGATTAAATCACGTAAAAAATCATTTTTTTTTTCAAAATTTTCAAAGGACTATCTTAGAAAGTTTTGAGTTTTAAATTTTAAAGCTTTGTAAAGATTTTTTTTAATTCTTCAAATTATTCATCAAATTAAAGTTTATGCAATTATCTTTATAATGACCTAGTATACAACTCTGTAGTTGCAATGCATTTCAAGTTACAACATTTTAAAAAGCAAAGTTTAGCAAATACAGTGAAACCTGTGTAAGTTGACTACTTGCGGCTGTCTACTTTGCGATTCAACTTCGACAGGTGCCAGGTGGTCAACTTTTGATGCTGATATTTATGATATAGGATACATTCTGTACCTGACAAAAGTGGTCAACTCAGGTGGTCAACTTTTGAAGCTGATATTTATGATATAGGATACATTCTGTACCTGACAAAAGTGGTCAACTCAAGTGGTCAACTTACAAGGGTGGCCAACTAGTAGGGGTGGTCAACGAACAGGGTTCAACTTTACAGGTTTTATCGTGTTAGTAAAATATTCCCCACATTACTTGCTGTAACTGCTGATCCATTCGTGGTCCCACTCTGAAAATTTGGGATGTATTTCTAAAAATAAATCAAAATCCATATGCTTTGGGTAAAAATAGACAACGTTTAAAAAGTACAAATGAATACGAATAAAAAAGTTTAAAACTCAGCAAAAAGCTGTTTCGGGACTATAAACTGCAAGCCCCATCATCAGTGCATAAAAATAAACATAAAACGACAGGTTCACATGCCAAAGACTGACAAGTGAACCTTGGATTCATTTGTCAGTCTTTGGCATGTGAACCTGTCTTTTATTTTTATTCTTATTCACTGATGATGGGGATTGCAGTTTATAGCCCCGAAACAGCTGTTTGCTGAGTTTCAAACTCTTTTATTCGTATTCATTTGTACTTTTTAAACGTTGTCTATTTTTACACATTTCATAGTACAAAGTTTTCGACTGCTGTTTTACAATTCCATATGCTTTTTTTTGAAATTTTCAAATGACACTATTTCAAAAGTTTTGCAGTTTTTAATTTTAAAACTTTCAGAAAAAAAATCGAAAATGTAAAATTTTCATATTTTTCTCTCCCTTTGAACTATATTTATGATGCATACCAGATTAAAGTGCATGTCATTGTCTTTAAAACGGGTTATTATACAACTCTACCGCTTATATGGACCTTGAGTTATAAAATTTTGAAACACAGCGAGAAAGTTTTTAAAAAATCAAAAATTAATTGCTCATTAATTATGAAATGATAGATCTTTTTAATATTATACATAAAAAATACGTTAAAGAGTAAAATGTCTGAAAGTTTCATGAAAATATGAGTTGGTCAGCTTTTTTTTTTATTTTGCTTTGAATCGAAATTCAATGAGCCTACATTTTAAGAATAAGTTTGTTTCGAAAGATTATAATAGGATAAGTTCCACAGTACTGATGGTGTAATACAGCGGTAGGCGATCTGTCGATCGCGATCGACCACGTGATCTCTTATTGGAAAAATGTCCAAACTTTTCACAGTCACTATTTTATCAATTTTAAAACAAGTAAATGTGACTGAAAATATTGATTTGGATTAACGTGACATTGTTTTTGGCAATTTAAAACAATTAACAAGTATCAAAGTCTTTTTTTCATAAGAGTTGATCTACAATTTAATGTCAATTTTGTCTCAACTTAACCGTTTGTCTCAACTTAAGCATCATATCCATCTGTTTGATATGTATCAGGACCCCTTTCCTCCCTTCAGTCGATCTTGCATTCAAAATAAAAATTGATCTCTGGTATAATAAATGCAGTAGTATAAGCGCTATATGTCATCCAATCATCTTAAGACGTAACCTCCAGCAGAAAGTGTTTTATCACTTCTACGAGACTTGAATTAATAAAAGCTTCGAAAACCTGCGTTATTTGAAGTTTCAAAAACTGAAAAATCTGTGCTTGCCAAAGTTCAGTCTTGAAACTAGTTTGTTATTTTAATTGAAAATTAACTACATGATTACTATTTTGTTTATAATTACTTATTTTTGGAAGCAGTTAAGTAGCGGAATCGGAAGGTATTATGGCAGAGAATGTAACTTTCGAAATAGAATTTAAAAAAAGGTATGCTTTGGTTAACTCAAACCTTTTAAAAACAATTAAAACCAGATTGACATTGTTACACATAAATGTTTGTGGTAAATTAAAACTTATCTGTATAAAATATCTTTAGATTGTACATTTATACATTTGTAAAGTATTAAAAACTTGCAGTGAAGCGAACTATGTTTTTCCTGTAATTCATAAAAAGTCATGTTTCTTATTCCAATGAGAAAGAAAAAAAAAAAAAATACGGGGTATGAAATCCGTAGTACTTACCTTACTTGCACAAATGAAACAGCAGTACTCAGAAAATCTCTAGGTCAGGTTGTAAGACTTGTGTGCCGCGTGCCGTACACTTAGCCAGTGTAATCTCATGCTGAAGTTCAAATGTTAACATAGGTAACTGAAAAAGTAATAAAATTGAAATTTCGCGATGCGCATTTATTCTTGATTGCTTTAAGAAAGCATCCAGCAAACAGTGGGGTTTTGTCATGGATAGTGTTACAAGTTTGTAGGGACGTGAATTTCCCTGATGCTTTCCGCGATTTTTGATGCATTCTCCTAAAATCTGCGAATTTTTCGAAATGCCATCAGAAGCGCCTGGATGGGAGGTCAATGGACATGGGAGGTCACTGTGACCTCTCAATAATTTCCGTATTCGGCATATTCTGCTGACGATTCGGCAATTTGAAGGCAATATTGCAACATTGAGATTATTTGTTCTTTTGAATTTTTAGAATTATTTTTTTAATGATGCCTGTTTTTTCTCATGTGTGCATGATTGCATTTCAATATTCGGTAAAATTGGAACTTAATTCAGCAAATTGATAATTTTCCCCCTCCCAAAAATTTTAGTTCGGAGTGCCCCTGAATGCCATATAATTTGCGCAGCAAAATTTACTCAAATTTGAGACTTAGGCAGGAATTCAAGTAAAACAAACACGGACGATCGCAACTCACCAATGCAATCGCAAATTCCCAAATTTGGATTCAAGTGAAACGTTGCAATCGCTACGAGATGCGATTCTAATGTAATTCGACTTCCAGCAGAAATTGCAATTTGCGATCTCCTGGCCTCGAAGCGATTGCAATGGTGTTTCACTTGAATTCCTGCCTTATTTTTTAAAAAAACTTGTTTTGGGGAATGTGGGGTAAAGTAAATGGCTAAAAATAGCTCACTTTTTGCAAAATGAGCAAATTGGAGATTTTTTTTTGAAAATTACAATGCATTAAAAAAGAACAACGAATCTCCACATAGAATAAAATGAAGTCTCAAAGAGCGTTAGTGAGTTCGAACGCGCCAAACTCGAGAACTATACGCTGCCGATTTTACTAAAAATTTCAGCGTTTGTTCCATTTTCACACTGGAAATGCTCGGGTACCAGTTCAAAAAAAAAAAAAAAAAAATCGATTAACAGTTATTTTTTTATTAAAATTCAAGGCAATTTTCACATAAATAACAGCCGAATAATGGGGTTAAAAATTACAGCAACATATTAAACATTATGTGTCGCTGGAAACAGCAACTTTTTTTTGCTTCAATGCGATTTCTTCTTATTCTCTTTTCAGGCTTTTCTCGATTTCCGAAAATTACTTTGGCTACTTAAGTTTACTGAACAGCACTGATTTGAATTTTTAACACACTTCTTCACGCCTATATACTAGAGCATTATTTGTGCCCATTTATTTATAATTAACTAATTTAGTCAACTCATTTATACATTTTTTAAAATGTAAGTGTGTTCCAAACCTGGAAAATGTCTTACGTTTGGCTACCAAGAGAGAAAAAAAATCTCTAAGAAAAGAACTATACTATCGACAACGTGAGGAATATTGAGAAAACATGTGCGGTTAGAAAATTAGAAGGAAAAAAAAACCAATGAAGACTATTCTGACGACAAGACTTATCCCACAAAATACCATTACCGGACTGCTAATTAGTCATTGTTAAAACATCGAAATATTTTCAACGAACAAAAGACATCTTGGCAAGGAATTGCAAGTGTTAGTTCTACACTACAAAAAAAAAAAAAAGAAAAAAAAAATGTTGTTTTTACAGTATAATACTGGCAGCCGAGGTTCCAATTTAACAACTATAAAATGCACCGTAATAAACTGCAAAATTAGCAATTTCACGGTTTATTACGGTAAAATTAGCAATTTTACAGTTTATTACTATAAAATTAGCAATATTTACAGTTTATTACCATAAAATTAGCTGTATTATACTGTAAAAACAACATTCACTTTTTACAGTATACTTATAAAGATGAATATGGATGACGACGATTTCTTTGTTGTGAATTTCATGTTTAATGAAAGTATAAAGATTAATGCGGAAAGGTGTTATCAAAATAAAGAAGAGAGAGCTTCATGATGAACTATTTTGGACGAAATACTTTTATATTTTATTTCCAGATTTAAGGGGAAACACGAAAAACTTACATTAAAAAGAATAAAGAAAACTGGGTGGACCATTAATATTTTCAGGGGCAGTTATGCATCCATAAACTTCTTTAAAATCGTTAAAGTGTCCTAAGTTATTATCTGCTGTTGTACATATGAAAAAAAAATCAAAGCGTTATGTGTCCCAAGCTAAGGGGAAGGATTCCTAACTTGGGAAAATGAATATAATTTGTGCTATTCATAAAATGACATAAATACACATCTGTAACCTTATTCTTAAAGTACAATAAGCATTTTCTACACAATAAATTCTGCAGTGGTTTTTATGAAGAGTTTATGTGTCTCTTTCTATATAACCAGAGTTCATATATGGAATAGAAATAAAAGACATTCCATATCTAAGAAAATTAGTGCTCTGAATCTTGACCTCTCAGAAATTGATTTTCTTTTTTCTTTTGGTATATAAGTTGTACCATAAAGTTGTCGCCCACTTGTTCCTTTCAATCGTTTTTGTATATATTTTAATTAGTTTTTTTGTGAGAGTTTTAACTGAGCATACAAAAGTCCCCTGCATCCTAATAGGTCCGATCCCCCCTCCCCATAAACAAACGATGTATCAAACACATTAGGTAAAGCTTGGCTACGGTTAGATGTCGCGTGACCTTGAGGCGGAAATGAACCACTTTATTTTAAAATAGGTAGAAATAGCGAGAAAATTAATTTCTTACTTTGTTCATTAAGTTTTTACTGCCTGCGTGATCTCTTTGATACTAACTAAATATAAATAAATAACTAATATAAAAAAATAACTAAAATATAAAAGGAAGCGGTGCATTTCCGCCTCAAGAAATTTTTTTTTTGGCGACTACAAGATGCTGTTTGTTGGTCGCCAAACTGGCAACCTATTTTTTTCGGAACAAAAATACAAACTGCCGATGCATCATGCTGATTAGGAAAAGAAAATGGCCATTAGCATCGTCACTGGCGGCCAATGTTAACTTGGAGAGGAAACCGACCCATCTGCTGCACAAAACATCTAAATACATAATTTCAATCTAGAAAATGCAATGAAACTTAGTTGGAAAAATAGTCAAAGATGACCAAATTTATGATTAATCAGCAAATTAAATGATATGTTTTTTAAACTTCAAGTATGAAGGTGCGTTTAGTTTTTGTTCCATTTAAAAAACGTCTTCTTATTTGAATGTTAAAAAATAATAATAATTTTAGTAATATATAGCAATTCAGTTAAGATATATACAAGTACATAGTGTAATATTACACTGAAGTGACAAAAGTCATGGGATACCTCTTAATATCGTGTCGGCCCTCCTTTTGCCCGGCGAAGTGCAACAACTCGACGTGGCATGGACTCAACAAGTCGTTGGAAGTCTTCTGCAGGAATATTGAGCCATGCTGTCTCGATAGACGTCCATAATTGTGAAAGCGTTGATGGGGCAGGATTTTGGGCACGAACAGACCTCTCGATGGTGTCCCATAAATGCTCAATGGGATTCATGTCGGGCGATCTAGGTGGCCAAATCATTCGTTGGAATTGTCCAGAATTTTCTTCAAACCAATTGCGAACAGTTGTGGCCCGGTGACATGGCGCATTGTCATCCATAAAAATCCCATCGTTGTTTGGGTACATGAAGTCCATGGATGGCTGAAAGTGATCTCCAAGTAGCTGCACATAAGCATTTCCAGTCAATGTTCGGTCCAGTCGCACTAGAGGACCAAGTCCATGCCATGAAAAAACAGCCCACACCATTACGGAGCCACCACCAGCTTGAACAGTGCCTTGCTGACAGTTTGGGTCCATGGCTTCGTGGGGTCTGCGCCACACTCGAACTCTACCATCGGCTCTTACCAGCTGAAATCGTGACTCATCGGACCAGGCCACGGTTTTCCATTCATCTAGGGACCAACCGATATGCTCACGTGCCCACGAGAGTCGCTGCAAGCGATGTCGTTCTGTCAGTAAAGGCACTCGAGTCGGTCTTCTGCTGGAATAGCCCAAGAAATCCAAATTTCTCTGCACAGTTCTAGCAGACACGTCCATTGTACGTCCCACATTGATTTCTACGGTGATTTGACGCAGTGTTGCTTGTCTGTTAGAATTTACGACTCTTTGCAGACGTCGCCGGTCTCGATCTTTAAGTGCAGGCGGTCGACCACTGCGCTGTCCATGGTGGGATGTTATGCCTGAAATTTCATACTCTCGGCACACTCTTGACACAGTGGATCTGGGAATGCTGAATTCTCTAACGATTTCCGAAATGGCATGACCCATGCGTCTAGCTCCAACTAACATTCCGCGTTCAAAGTCTGTTAATTCCCGTCGTGCGGTCATCATCACGTTAAAACCTCTTCACATGAATAACTTGAACAGAAATGAAAGCTCTGTAAAAGCACTGCGCATTTATACCTGTTCTATGCGATGCTACTGCCATCTGAAAATTTGCATATTGCTATCCCATGACTTTTGTCACTTCAGTGTACTTTATACAGAATGAAGTGAAGTGGGATTACAATTTTGGAACTTGGATCGAAGGGGCCACCAACAACGCCAAAGTGGCAACTTTTGGGTTTACTGGCCACTGGCCACCACCAAATTTTTTTAGTCTCAAGCTTTAAAGGTCACCCGTCATTTTTCCGTCGTCAAGCTTTAGCACTCTTTCACAAAATGCTGATCCCTGTATGGAATGTCCACGGATGGGTTTACATTCAATGACATCTTGAAAGAGAATTGAAATTCGAAACAGATAATTATTGTCATTTAAACATTAGCCTATAACGTCGAAAAACAACCTGGTATTGCACAAAATACTAAGATACATTGCATACAGTTGTTTCAGAGTTTCAAGAGACCCCTGTTTTAGTACACTTTGAAAAACTGGTTCCTTGTACACAAGAAACTGTTTATATGCAATACTACTTAGAATTTCACACACTAATTTCATGAACTACACTGTAAAAGATGTTTTTACAGTATATTACAGCTAATTTTACAGTAATTTTATACAAAATACTAAGATACATTGCATACAGTTGTTTCAGAGTTTCAAGAGACCCCTGTTTTAGTACACTTTGAAAAACTGGTTCCTTGTACACAAGAAACTGTTTATATGCAATACTACTTAGAATTTCACACACTAATTTCATGAACTACACTGTAAAAGATGTTTTTACAGTATATTACAGCTAATTTTACAGTAATTTTACAGTATAGTAAACTGTAAAATTGCGAATTTTACAGTAGTAAACAGTAAAATTGTTGGTTTACAGTAATAAACTGTAAAATTGCTAGTTTCACAGTTTATTACAGCACATTTTACAGTTTAAACTGGAGTCTCTGCGGCCAGTATTATAATGTTGTTGTTATACAGCTAATTTTATGGTAAAATTGCTAATTTTGCAGTAAGAGGTAAACTGCAAAATTGCTAGTTTCACAGTTTATTACTGTGCTTTTACTGTTTTAAACTGGAACCTCAGCTGCTAGTATGATGCTGTAAGCCTTTTTTGCTATGTACGCACTTAGAGTCACATTTTATTAACCCATTAATGCCTGACATTTTTTTTCCAAAGATATTTTGTATACTGGTTACAAACAGTGTTTAATGAACGGGAAAAATATTAAAAAAAATATTATGTAAAAAAATAATTGTTTTATTAAGGAAAGAAAAATCGTCGCTTAAAAGTTACGATAGACCCCAGAGGGTACATACTTAACTTAGAGAGGAAAAAATTACTAAAAAAAATTTCTGCCTACGATATAATATTTAAAAAGACATTTTATAAGAAGAAATAAAAGAAGCAATTAACATAAACTGGGAAGCTGGGAATAACTTTGAAAACTTAGCTTTTTTCTTGAGATTGTGAACGATGTCATTTTTGATAAAGATCATAATAAAACTGCTACGGAATACACTTCACAATGGTTATGTGCTGCAATCTGTTAATAACGAATTGATACAATACCAAGGTACTCATTGAACACTATTATTTAGTTGAAATGTTCATTTTGGGGAAATTCAGATCCTTTTTTGGACCGTCCCTAAAAAGGGACGCTAGGCATTAATGGGTTAAATTGAAATTATGGTTTTAGCATGAAATGCAGGTACGCATCACGTTTTATAGGTTTGTGGTAGTACGAAAATATTAATTTTCAAGAAAACCCATTTCCATTGCACTGCGAAATTTGAAATATGTATACAAAGTCTAAAAAACTTTTTTTTATTTATTTAAATAGGCGTTTTTGAAATTTTAGAGTTTAAACTTTCAAAGTTTCACGAAAAATTCAACCTTTTACATCTATAGTGGTGTTGCAAATCCATTCAACTGGTTTTAAAACACAGAAGTAGAGTAGAAAAAAAGAAATTTACCCTTTTTCGGTGCCTCTAAAATTGTGGTGCCCTGGTCTACGAATCTGTAATACCGTGCGTTAATAATTCCCTGCACAGAAGATAATTGTTTTTAATATTAAATTTAAAAATAATACTATCTAAAAAAAGTGATACAGCTGTTAAAAAAAATAGCCAGTATGCAATTTTTGCACTTCCAAAATTGATAGAATATCTTGTTAATTTTGAACTTTCGTGTTCCTGATAGCTACAGCAGATAAGACGTCTTGATAATTCATATTATAAGGTCCAAAATCATGTGCAGTTGAGCTGGGCCATAGTGACAGCATTCAAGGTGAAAACTAGTGTGTCAAGAACCTCAGGCCTCTGCAAGCGTTCGTATATTTCAATGTTGAAAGAACCTAATTATAATGACACATTAAAAATTATCTCCTCGGTTTAAAGTTTAAAATGTTTGGGCGCACAATACTTGTTTCGTTGTTTTCTAGATTCAGTTTAGCCCCCTCCCCCTTTCTCCCATCACGTCAAAAAAGTCATAAACAGAAAAGAGTACCATGCCAATTTGTCCACATTTTGTTTTTAGGGCCTCCCTAAATGGCTAAAATTGTTTCAGCCAATGACTCAAGGTATAACATTTGACTTCAAAAAAATTCTTTGCCTACACTGTAAAAAATTAATGTTGTTTTTACAGTATAATTCAGCTAATTTTATAGTAATAAACTACAAAAATTGCAAATTTTACAGTAATAAACTGTAAAATTGCTAACAGTTTATTGCCGTGCATTTTGCAGTTTGAGACTGGAACCTCTGCTGCCAGTAATATATTGTTGTTTTTACAATATAATACAGCTAAATGTTACAACAATGAACCGTAGAATTGCTAACTTTACAGTAAGAAACCGTAAAATTGCTAGTTTTAGTTTATTACTGTGCATTTTACAGTCTTAAATTGGAGCCTCTTCTGCCAGTATAATACTGTAAAAACAACAGTTCGTTTTTTGCAGTGTAAGACCCTCGATATTTTCCAAATCGAGCTCAGCGAATGAGCCGCCTATGCTACAGGCTGTATTGTTCTACAATTCATCACTCCGTGAGTGAGCGAAACTGACATCAATTTCGATCTCCTCTTGCTTGTAGTTCACCCACCTACAAGCCATCCGCGTAGAGCAAAACTCCCGCTTCCTGTCACACCCATCTCCGATACATCTATCAATAGCAGTCTCTCTCCGCGATGTCATGTGGACACTATTCCTGCTTTTTCCCAATCAGATACTCAGAAAGTAAGAAGCAAAATATTTCGTAGAAGCCCCTGCAGCCATGCAGAAACGTAGCCATATAAAACGGTGGACCAGCATGGAGGCTAGTGCAGTCTCCGCTTGGGACACAGACACCAGCTTTTTGCAAAGGAAGATTCTCTGGACCAGCTTCCAGCATGACGGTGAAGGAAAAGCTTGACCAGTTGTTGCCCTTGTTCGAGCAACTGACCACGCTCACGAGGCAACAGTTGCCACCGGACCAGCGAGATAAAAGGCTGATTGGTGTTGGAGTCCTGCCCAGAGGAACCCTCTTCTCTTGCTTCCACGAGTGCCACTTGAAGGAGGCCACCAAGCTCTTCTTGGCACTCTACTGTGAGTAACAGCATGAACTATTTTTTAAACTAATTATAATTTACGTTACTTACAGTAACGTCATGAACAGTTTTGATTTTGCATACATTTCATCCCATCTTTTTAAATTTTGTATTCCTATTAAATATCATGCAGAAAGAACACTCATTAATTCTAGTATTTTAAAAATTATATGCGATAATAATGGATAGAGTACACAAAAATTAGAAACATCTTTGCAACCTTGATTGTTTCAAACAAAGTCCTTTTTAAAGATTATTTGCTCTGTGGAATTATGAAACACAAACATCTATTCACTTATTGTTGATTAAGTAAGGCATTTGTGCAGAGTGGCTGCCGCTTTTATGATACGCGTCAGTCTTACACAATTTTGATTCAATAAACTTGGATTTTCTTGGTTTTGATAATTTTATTCATTAAAGCTGTTGATTAAATTAACCAGCATTCACTAAATTTTATAGTGGCAAATAAAAAGGGAAGGACAAATTTAGAACTTATAGATGTAGATATTTTTGTCATCAAATCAATTAAGTCAGAGGGTTAGAAACAATAAAAACCCTTTGCAACATTTAAAAAAATAATTTTAAAAGATTTTTTTTTAAAAGTAAATGGTAATTATTTTGATTATTGTTTTTTTTTTGAACGCATGTCCCAAAAAGCTGTGCAAGTATTTATTTATTTATTTTTTGAAAATATAATTATATTCCGAAGCTTTCTACATAAATAATTTCTATCGCCTCTTATCAGAACTCAGCAACTGTACAGTTTGCTGTTTTAATAAAAGTAAAGGTAATTCAAGCAGAAATCGGAATAGCCTTTTAAGTTACAATTTTTTCAGTAAAATATGAGTTTTCTTCAATAGTTTCCTTAGATTGAGAATTATTAGCATCGTAATCAACTACCCTAAGGAAACACTTTGCACTGTTCATACACCCGCACGAAAATGTCGCGTAAACCACAAGAGTTTTTACGAAAAATTAAAAGGGGAATTTTTTTAAAGATAAAAGTTATTAGTAATTTATTATTGTTGTTATAATTATTTGTGACATCAATAAAGTATATTTCTTAAAAACTTACTTAACAAATTTTCTCTAAAAATATTTAAAGTTTGTGTAAGAGAAAAGAATAATTCGGTCAAAAATATAATAATTATTATAAGAGACAGTTACCCAGAAACATATAAGAAAGAAAGTATAAATGCATAAAAAATATATTTAATTTATTAGAACTGAATTTTCACTTTTTGTCTGAATATAAACTGGTAAGTGTTCGTCTTGACATTAGCATTCAAAGAAACAAATATGTACTCTAAAATTCTTGCTGAGTTCTACATTCATACTTTATTCTCTCGATGGATTGTGCGCTACCTAAAACAATCTTCTATAGATAACTTGCAATTTAATAGCTCCAATTTACATTGTACTGCATACTGCAATATAAATTACAGGACATCAAACAAACATATGTAAAAAATTACTTCAAAATAGTTTCTACTTGTTACAAAACTTTGCTACTAAATTGTCAATTTATATCTTTTTTTTTTAAATATTTTTTTCAAGTTGAATAATTATGAATTTTCGTTAATAAAACATTTTCAATATTTAATATTAAATCTGAATAATTTCAGTTGATTATGCAATAATAATAAGTTAAGTTCACGACATGAATCACTTCATGTATACCTCCAAAGAAAAGGACATCTCTATTTATATCAAAAAATGTCCCGCTCTCTTATTATCTTTTACTGAGAGATTTTACTCTTTTAATACGAATATAAATTTCAACATTTTAAAATAAATTATCTTTTTACACTTAGAATAAAAAAATGGACACCATTTCGAAAAATAGCTCTTCATGAAATCGTTATTATCGGCTGCTGGTGACTACAGATTTTCTCCAGTTTGCTCTTTAGGTGAAGGTTAATGAAAATCAGAAGAGTGAAAATTTTATTTTTAATATTTGGTCTGACTGTGTTCTAGAAATGATGACCCCTCTTCCCGTATTTCTCCCCTTCATTCTGTCATATTTTTTCGAAAGACCTTTCTGATTTCTGACAGAGCTTTTACATTGACTCCCATATACGAATTATTAGGTGGGGGCTCAGGTATTTTCTACAGTTTAGCAGGATATTTTTCTCATGGAAAGCAATTTCAGTGCAGTTTACAATTATTAAAATTTGACACATTTAATAACTTATTCATTGATAGCTGAAGAAATGTATTTTTAAATATTTTTGCCGAAAAGTAGGATAAAATCATGGAAGTGATAACTTCCGGGGGGGGGGGCGTGAATCCCCACTTGCCCCTCGTTATACGGGAGCCTATGGGCTTTTATCCCGACAAAGATAGAATGTGGCCATGAGCAGCATTTTAATACGCTTTTATTAGTTTCACATGTGGGTTTGTTTGTATGTATGTTTGTATGTAACTCTGAATAAAAGATAAAATTCACGCTCTTTACAAACATAAAAGTAATATATTTAATACTATTATTAACACTAAAGACTAAACTATATTACATGTTGATGTACTATGAGTGCATGTTACTTTGATAAACTCTAAAAGCGTATTTTCTAGTTTTTTTAAACTATAATTTAATTTTGTTTATCTCTTCTAGCTGCTGCCGACTTCGCGGATTTCTTGGCCCTCGCCAAGCAGGCCCGAGAAGTGGTGAACGAGGGGCTCTTCGTCTATGCCCTGTCCGTAGCCGTCGCCCACCGAGATGACTGCAAGGGCGTCACCCTGCCCCCCATCCAGGAGGTCTTCCCCGACAGATTCATCCCGGCCGAGACCATCAACCTCGCAGCCAAGGAGGCCAAGAACAAGCCCACCGAGGTACGCTCGTGGTTCATCATCTCCATGTTATACAACTCTATCTTCAACAGGAGCGCCCCGATGGGAGGTCACGGGAGGTCACTGTGACCTCCCAATGAGTTCCGTATTCGGCACATTTTTCTGACAGTTCGGCAATTTGAAGACAATATTGCAACATTGACATTTTTACTTCCTTTTACGTAGTAAAGGAAGTATTGTGATCGCGAAAAATAAATCACTCAAATTTGAGGATAAATTTTGATTTTGCTCACCCCCGAATGAAAATTCCTTAGTTTTTTTGACCTTTCAGCACGTGCATATGTACCTACCAACATATAAGCAGCCGAAAATTTTTTTTCAACCACCCCCGAGTTAATTACGACGAGTTTTCTCGTGACGTCTGTATGTACGTGTGTGCGTATGTATGTATGTGGGTCGCATAACTCAAAAACTATATGCCGTAGAAGCTTCTAGCTTGGTATGTAGGCTCTGAGGATGGTCTAGTTGTGCACCTCCCCTTGTGGTTGCATTTGAATGTTCCCAAGGGGGTGTTTTACCCCTTTTTTGGGGTAAATCAGTGTTAATTTCAATGCAGACTCAAGTGATATGAATTGGCGCGACCACTTGGCGATATGTCGCCAAGCTTTTGGTCGCCAAGTGGTCGACGCCAACTTGGCGACAAATTTGGCGAAAAAATTATATTTTGAATTTGGGTTCAACTTGGCGCTATTGGCGATATTTTGCGAAAAATTCACTGAATGATATTAAAATCAGCAATATTTAGAAAATTAACCATTGTAAAATATGTCTTGCATTGTTTCGTGGCAGATTACGGAGTAAATATTTGAATTGTTACCTTACTCACTCCAAGCAGTTTTTTTAACACTTAAGGCAACTACTAAGAAATTTACACGTAAAAGGAAGTAGTGTGGGGTCCATACCAGATTTTTTTTTTCATTTTAGAATTGTTTTTTAAAAGGTGCCAAATGTTTTTTCTCACTAAATGTTATGCTGGCACGACATGTGTGCATGCTTGTATTTCATCATTCGGTAAAATTGGAACTTTATTTGGCAAATTAATAATTACCCCCTCCCAAAAATTTTTAATTTGGGGCGCCCCTGATCTTCAACAGAGGTTCCCCAACTTTTTCGTTCCGTGGACGCCTTGCGTATCTTTTCTGTTTTCCGTTCGTGCTCTACCAAGGTTCAGCTCTAACATTAGTTAGGATTGTTTGATATTTATATCTGGATGTTCCAAGAAGAAGATTCAAATAGCTAGTGCAATGTAACTTTTTCTGTGTGAATGAACTAGGTTTTAAAATCTATATATATATTAAAATGAATGCATGTACGTTTGTTCCTTCAAATCCAGTTTTCGTCGGATTTTCATCAAACTTGGCACAGAGGTTCCTTGATGCACTAGAATTCGCATAGGCGGGGCTTTGAAGTTTAAAAAAAATCCGAAAAGCTCAAAATTCTAATTCGGAATTCAATGGCCATTTTCTTTCAATTTTGAATATATAGAGTAATAGAGCTTTTAAGCATACAAATTGATAAAATTTAACACTTTTAAATATAAGTATTTTCCAACAAAGATTACCAATGAATTATCAATTTAAGGCTCACCTATTTCATTTTAGCATGAAATAAGTAAAACATAATGCAATACCGGGGCAACGCCGGGTAATAAGCTAGTAAGGAATAAAAAATTGACAGTTTGGTGATTTTTTTTAGGTAACCTTTACCTTAAATCTCCTTTTTTTGTCACAGTCGTTAATATGTCATAAACAAAATCGTATGTGATGGCACTACTTAGTGCAGAATACTAATCAATACAGAAAAATAACTATAACAGAAGATTTTTGTTTTCCATTAAAAGAAGGGAATTTAATTTTATTTTTCAAAATTTTAAAACAAAATTCATACTTATTTCGGCGGGGTTCATTTTTTCCGGTTCTTCTGCGTGTTTTTTTTCTTTAATATTTTAAATAAGTATCATTTACACAACTTGTAAAATTGTTATTGGTATAATTACGGTAACGTGGTACTGATAATTTTTCGAATTTCTTGAAGTTACAGACAGTCTAAAAGCTCAATTAAAAGGAAGGAAATAATCCGCTTACTAAATAAACAAGGCCATCAAAAATTATAGAAAGTTACAATAAACATAAAAATAATTCGTCAAATAAATAAAACAAGCAGGTCAATAACACTAAAAGTTACATTAAACTAAAATTTTGCACAAGCTGATGTTGATTTTTTTTTCTGTTCGTCCTATAGCTCATTTAAATATCTAATAAAATAATGAAATTGACTTAAGATCACATAAAATCACCAAATGAGGAGTCTGTATCACACTATTTAAAGATCACACTTCATACTTTCTGCAACTGCGATAGTTAAACGCACACGTCTTTAAAAAAACTTACGCCAAACTTAACGAAATGTTTTTTATGATCATAGCGAGGCACGTGTGGGAAAATACAATGATAACACGTTTATTTATACACACACATACTGTCGGCCCCGCCTAAACGAATACTGTTGGTTCCAAATAATATTATTCGATTCAACGGGGTATTCGATTAAGCGGGGATCTTAAACATCACGTCTATGGCATCGGTTCCGATATATTTTATTCGTATAAGCGGGGTATTCGTTTATCCGTTACCCGATTAAGCGGGGGCGACAGTATTTGTTTTGCCAGCTTCGGTAACAGAAACTTTAGTAACTTCGTATAATCGTTTTCGTAATTGTCTTTTCTCTCGAATTTTTTGGAGTGAACAGCAAATGCTAAGCATTTGTAAATCGACGAGACTTACATTTTCGCTTTACTTTTCTTCATTCAGGACGTCGTGGTTGAAATTGAAGATACTGGCAACATTCTTGAACCAGAATACAAATTGGCCTACTTCAGAGAGGATGTTGGTATTAACGCCCACCATTGGTACTGGCACGTTGTGTACCCAGCCAACTGGGATTCAGCTATTACTGGCAAAGTTAAAGACCGCAAGGGTGAATTGTTCTACTACATGCATCAGCAGATGTGTGCAAGGTAAGATAAATTTAAACATCATTTATACTTAGATGAGTTCACAGGTAAATAAGGTTAGAAAAATTTACAAAAAGAAAAATTTTCAAACCTATTTTTTCTACATTATGCTAACATCATAACCTTGCATGCTAAAGCTGGATACGTCTTAGAATATCGTGTTATGACATTTTTATGTTTATGGCCCAGTGAGCTTTATTTAAGAACAATACTTTCATTTGAAGTAATCCTGAAAATTGAGAGAGAAATACTTTTTTAAAGTTGACTCTACCGGGCTTTAACGTTACAAAACATATTTATGTTATTTAAGGGCGATTCGCTGTAAACTGGTAATTTGCTGTCCGGACCGAATATTTTGAAAATAATAAAGTATGATAAAGTAATTATCGCGCTTAATACAAGAAAAGCATTAATACTCTGTGGCCCAATTGTATTTGGAGCGATAACAATTTAAAATTTTTTTCTAGAAATTATCTAAGCGCTAAAAACGCAGTCCCCTGGCTGTCCCAATCGTATTGTCCAACACTTCAAGGTAATATTCCAAAAATCCTATCAACACTGCATAAATTTGGCAATTAATATCTAAAAATGGAATAATACAGCTATATTTTTTTTTTCATGATATAAGGTCTAATTACGTATTTCTAAAACTTAAAATTGCCATGTAAATTCTGTCCGGAGATTTTTCAAACAGTCCCCTGAGACAAATTCAAAGCTCCAATAGAAAAAACCTGTTACTCTTGCAAATGTTTTTTGACATGAAGTTTAAAGCAATCAGTGTGAATTTGACGAAATTGCTGAGAACGGTGTTGAAACGATACTTTGTTTAGTTTGAGAACCACATTTGTGATGAAAGTATGCACCAGGATCGTTGCGAAAACAATCCTCTGGGAAGTGATTTTATTAATGTCAATTAGTTTAATTATGAAACATATTAGTTATTATGTCCACGATTTGTGCCTTAAGTTATTGGTAGTCTCGGAACTAATTATGTTCCAATAGTTTTGCAGATATTACGCAACAAAGAGCAAAAACACAGTCACCTGGCACAGTCCCCTGCCTAGTTATACCAGGCGGGGGACTTACCCCCTATCACAATTTATCAAAAAACACAAGCTTTAATTGACCCTCTTTCAAACTAAAGTAATAGATTCATTTTCTGAGCAATAGCATTAAAATTATACGAACATTTCAAAAAACCATGCCCGGACAGATTTCGTGTGAAAAATGACGAGTTTACAGAGAATCGCTCTTAAATAAGATATATTGGACGAGATTACTTGTAACATTCAAAATGAATTGTGTGTAGTTCAGCTCTTTTTCAAAGATTTACTGTTTTTCCCTCATCTTGCGTACCAATTAGTTCTATAATTTGCTTTTTTTAATTTAACATTTATTAACGGAAGACTGTCAAACATCTTATGACATTGAAGCATGACAAAGCCATCATTATGGCTTTGAAGATCTCAAGTAACACGACCAGGATTTAAATTTTCCAATTTTTTTTTTTTCAAACCTTCATACAATTCTGTGCACTGGTGAATATTTCTTTTTTTTTTTTCCACAAAAGTATGTCTATGAAGGACTGTCAATCAGTCAGCAACGTAATGATTATGTTTCAGTTTTGATGAAATATTGAAACTTTGAGCCCTCCATTTACTAAATAATTGAGTAACACAGCTATGATTTCAAGTCTGACAGCACTTTTTTTCTTTAAACTTCTCACTTGCGTACTAATTATTGTGTATATTCTTTGTCCACTCTAAGGTACGATTGCGAAAGGTTGTCCAACGGTCTCACCCGTATGGTGGCCTTCCACAACTTCGAGGAAAGACTCGAGGGCTACGCCCCCCACTTGACCTCCCTGGTCAGTGGACTGCACTACGCCTCCAGGCCACAGGGCTTCAGCCTCAGGGACTTGACCGACGTCGATGTCCAAGACATGGAGAGGTGGAGGGAGAGGATCCTTGAGGCCATCGACCTGGAGCACGTGCATGGGGAAGATGGCAAGGAAATCGCCCTGGATGAAGACAACGGCGCCAACATCTTGGGATCAATCATCGAAGCCAGCTCTGACTCGCCAAACAAGGGATTCTATGGATCTCTCCACAATTGGGGACACGTCATGATGGCTAGGATGCATGATCCTGATGGCAGATTCCAAGTAAGAGATCCTCTATAGTGCTCGTACAGTGCTAGTATAATGCTCTTCTGAAACGGCGAGCCATAACCTTAATCAGAGCCTAATTAACGCATGGTTCTGCAGGTCCATGGACCTGGCACCACAATTTTAGGGGCATCAAAATAGGATAACTTCCCTTCTTTCGTCTAGTTTTTGCCAACTACTACTTGAAAATGTGTGGTTTTATCTCCTGAAGGGCACCAAAACTTACCAGGAATTGGACATCACCTTAGCTTGATCGGGCCCTGACCTTTACAATGTATACCTCCTTTTGGGGGGCAATAGGAAAGTATTTGGTTCTGGATTGAGTTAGGCTTCTTTCTTTCAGTATTTCAGCTGAAATCCGCTCCAATGTAGCACGTTCATTTCTTACTGAATTCCCCCAAAAGAGGCAGAAATTTTCAAGGTCATAGCAGGGTCATAGCTCAAGTTACGAGCGGCGCACATTATTAGATGCTTATTTAGAATGTTAGAAAGACTGCCTTTTAGGCCGAAATCGGTTTACTTAACTTTTTTTAACGTTATAAAATTTCATGACTTCTCTTTGATTTTCATTTTCGTAACTGGACATTCAAGAACAATATCCTTTCGGTATTAACTGTTGTTTTAACGAAATGATATAGATAATTCGTACAATTTTTAACAATTTGAAGTAATTTTTATTCAAGG
Organism: Uloborus plumipes; assembly: GCA_038373865.1. Taxonomy (NCBI): domain Eukaryota; kingdom Metazoa; phylum Arthropoda; class Arachnida; order Araneae; family Uloboridae; genus Uloborus; species Uloborus plumipes. The sequence goes on along the minus strand of JAXGGA010002102.1, from coordinate 102,682 downwards.
AAAATCCAGGTGTTATGAGTGACACTTCAACTGCCCTCCGAGATCCAATCTTCTACAGATGGCACAGATTTGTCGACAACATCTTCCAGCAGTACAAAGCAACCTTACACCACTACTCCGTAGAGGAGGTAATCACTTGATTTTTTTTTTTACATTTATTAGTTTATAATTTTTTCCATTAGATATATTACAATCTTGAACCGCCCTCAAAGATTTTTTTTTCATCTATCGTGTCTACTTGCATAAAAGTTGCCTACTAATATTGAAAAAAAAAGTGAAAAAACATCTCATATGCCAGTTGTAGCTTATTTTCCTCTACATAGTTTTTTTTTTCGTCGAAATGAGTCTTCCATCTCTATATTTAATACGTAATTTCTGGACCTCAAAGCCAGACTGACGTAAGTCACATTATTGCTACTATGCAGGAGAGCAAAAAACGTTTGTCTGAAGCATATAAAAATTGAGACTCATGCTTTTTTAACCCCGGTAAATAATTACGAAGGAATTATGTTGTTAGAATTACGTTAATATGACTCAATGCGGAGTGAGATTTTACACAAGGCAGTAATAATCTGAAAAATACTATTTTTGGATTTTTACATTAGTGTGAGGAACTGATTTATATTTTGTAAAACTGGGCTTAGGTCTCAAGTGATGCATGTGGATTCGAAGAATTATAAAAAGCTATGGCACTCATCAACGTTTTGAATCAAAGTAAAGGGTCAGTCCTATGGTACCAGATGTACTGTCGCCCCCGCTTAAACGAATACTGTCGGTTCCAAGAGATATTATTCGATTAAACGGGGTATTTGATTAAGCGGGGGATCGTTAGCATTACGTCTATGGTATCGGTTCCGGGATGTTTTATTCGTATAAGCGTGGTATTCGTTCATCCGTTACCCGATTAAGCGGGGACGACAGTATCAGTTTTTAACAAAACAACTTGAAAAGACTAGAAATGTGTTAAATCTTTGTTTTATTTCACGAACTTAACGAAGAAAATGATCTTTACTACTATATAATGTAGTTAAATTTTGAATTTTCTAGAAAAAAAATGCAATAATTTTTTCTCCGTTACGGACGTATGTTGTAAGATATGTCCGTTACAGAGCCAAAGAACCATCATATAAATACTGTTTCTAGAAAACTTAAAAAAAAAAATAACTGCATTTTATCCATGTTTTCATAAAATTCATGGCATGAAACAAGGATCTGACACACTTGGAGTCTTTACGGGCTGTTTTGTGTAGCAATTTGAGCTTTTTATTAAAATGGAATTGCCAAAGGTGAGATTTTGTGGAACGTCAGAAAGGGGGGGGGGGGTTCATTAGACCACAGGAAATATAGAAAATAATGTTTTCAGCGACTATTATTTGCCACTTTTACTTTAAGTGTGGTTCTTTACCAGTTATTTTCGAAGTTTAAAATATACAACTGCAACTGAAAACCGACATCCCTGCAAATTAATAGATGCACCCGATTGTAAATGTTCACCTTTCCTTCTCATCGGTGCTCGGACTGTAATATATTGTTATTTTTACAGCTGAGCTTCCATGGAGTGAAAGTTGTTAGTGCTGAAATTCAAGCTAAGCAGAACAATGTTGTGACAACGTTTATGAAGGACGATCTGTTGGATCTTTCTCACGGTATCAACTTCGGCACAGGCAAAAAAGTTTCGGTAAGGAATCCATATTACATATTTATACCAGTTTTTGTTTTTAAAAGTTTGAACTTAAATCACCAAAAAATAGCGTAATAACCTTTAAGTGCTTTAAGCAAGTGACGCTAAATAAATGACATTGAAAATTATTTAACAAACTTTCAAAAATGTTCTTATGAATTGTAATCATATATGCTGATGACTATTTTTTTGTTTGGTTGGCAGGTGAAATACCACCATTTGGACCACGAACCCTTCTCCATCAACATCAACGTCGACAACACCACCGGGGCCCCCAAACACGCCACCATTCGAGTGTTCCTCGGACCCAAATTCGACGAACTTGGAAATCGCTTGGTTCCCGATGAACAGAGGAGACTCATGATCGAGCTCGACAAGTTCCACAAAGAACGTAAGAATACATTCAAACTGTTGACACTAGAGAGACGGAGGAGCCTGAGCGGCCCCTCTTATAGTTTGTTGTTCAATAATTCAAAAAATAACCAACTGAACGTACTGACTCTTCATAAAATGACCTTATTTGAGTGCTTACTTAGGCCGGGATTCAAGTAAAACATGGACGATCGCAACTCCCCAATGCAATCTCAAATTCCCAAATTTGGATTCAAGTGAAACGTTACAATCGCTACGAGATGCTATTCTATCGTAATTCGACTTCCAGTAGCGATTGCAATTGCGATCGCCTCGAAGCGATTGCAATGGTGTTTCACTTGAATTCGGCCCTTAACCATTTAGAAATTGGATTTCGCATTAGAAACGGTCTTTTCAATCGAAAAAAATGTTTTATTATGCAAAACGTTTTGCCGTGCTCACTCGAAATTGACAGAGAGCTTTAATGGTGAAGAGAGGGAAGTTCGCTCTCCTCTCTTAGTATCATAACTCACTGGATTTAACTCGTAAATTGGAGGTTGTCGGAATACGGAATGTAGTTGTGCTTTAGCCTGACTTAGGGGCAGTAACCAGTGACGGATACAACGATACAAGTGAGAGGCGCTTGCCCCTCCCTTGACGGACTCAAGACTGGTAAATTTTCAACATTAACCCTTTGGAGCCGGGTGGTACACATGTTGTAAACATGTTAAGTCTTTTTTCGTTAGAGGACGGAGTTGAGATTTTCACTAGAACCCTTTGGAGCCGGGGATATTTTCAAGGTTTCATACGTCTGGTACTACAGTTTACACCTTCTCTTTTCAATGGAAAAGAAATCTGTGGTTCAAGTGTTGTGCTACCTGGGTCGAAAGAAAAATTTCTATATGAGCAGCCTGGATCCAAAAGGTTAAAGTTCAAAAAATGCACTATTAGACTACCTTTGCAAAAAAAGGTTTAGGGCTCACTTCAGGATACGATTCGCAAATTGAAGTCCAAAACACATGAGTTCAACATTTGTAAATCAAGATGTGTGGTAAAGGATACATAATATAACCAATCGTCCTTCCCTTGAAACATTTCTTCATCCGTCCTAGGCGGTAACTTACTACTAATCTCAGATTATCATTTCTGATTTCATTTATTTTAATGTATTTATTTATGTATTCATTTTCTTGTCCAGTGGCTCCCGGAAAGAACTCCTTCAGCCGAAACGCCATCGACTCCGCCGTGACCCTCGCCCACACCTTCACCTTCGACGAGCTCCGAGCGGGCAAGGGCTCCGAGAACGCCAGCGAATACTGCAGCTGCGGATGGCCCGAGAACATGCTCATCCCCAAGGGCACCCACAAGGGCATGGACTTCGAGCTCTTCGTCATGCTCACCGACTACACCGTCGACAACGTAAGGATTTCCAAGCTGCCTCCATTTTGCCGTTGTGATTTAAAATCGTTCGATGTTTTGAGTTAATTCCGCTTTTGCTGATTTTTGAAGCAATTTTACGCAATAACTGGCCGCCAAGACGGCTCGTGCAACCCACCTACTGCAGGTTGGTATACACCAGGGACGTCATTTCAAGTTTTTCCAGGGGGGGGGGTCAAAGGGTCCGAACACAATGCAATTTCACCGGAAAACCTCAAAAACCACGCCCACTTATATGTAAATACATTGATTTCTCAAAGCCAGGGGGGGGGGGCAATTGACCCCCCTGCCCCCCCCTAAATGACGGGCCTGGTATACACCGCCTTCGGCCGTGTACTTTGGGTTTTCAACGTAGCACACCGCTAGAACCATTTCCTTCCCAACAATGTACTTCGGGGACTTCGCAGCGCGGCGATTTCTTGAACAAATCCATTCGATTTTAGAAGAGACGAGTTGCGCACCTTTTTCAAGATCGAATTTTTAACCCCAGTACCGAGTATCAATATCAATATACAAATCAATGTGTTCGAATTACGCTCTTTCCTTCGAACGAAAAACGAGAAGAGAGAGTTTGACACTCTGGCCACGTTGAATTTCCTTCGATCTATGAAGAGATCACGTGATATCCATTGTGCAATTCGACGTTACTTCTTTTTTGAAGCAGAATTCGCAGTTGCTCCGAAGTTGCAGAAGCAAAAAAAAAATGTTTTTAATTGATATCTTCGCTAATAAAAATAGTAGAATTGAGTAAATTAGCCATGATGAAGACTGACAAATTACGAATCTTTCTATACCTGGCTCGATGGTTAGTTCATTGCCGTTCGGGAGAAAGAAGGATGACATAGAAAGATAGATACGCTCAGTTTTTAATGTATGATATTGTATCAGTGTCCGCCCAAATGTGGAAATTCAACCATAATCATAATTGAAAATTTGAAGAAAACGTATATGAATTATCAGGTTTCTAACTTTTAATTCTAAATTTGCAAAAACATAATCAAAAGGGAAACATTTTAAATGCCCGTGGTTACCTATTCAATAATAAAAATGAATGAAAGATTTTTTTTTTCTTAACACCCAAGCGAGAAATAGAAACACATGGTATTATTCAGCAATTCACGTTAATCATGTCGATCAAAAGATCAAATGAAAATGAATTTTTATTTATCTAAAATTGCTTCTCGCCTTTTGTTCTAGTCAACTTAGTCCCTTTGAGTTTCCAAACGTGTTCGGGGAAAATGTCTTATGATATTTTTATTACCAACCATACCAAGCTCGAAACACTTTTCTAGAATGCAACTTAACTTGGCACTGACGTCACTACGGGCGGAGCCAATAAGAGCTCACAAGCAGTCAGCGATCTCCTCTTATTCGCCAAGTAGGCTGTGACGTTTTACCTAGCTCGTTTTTCATAGGCTAACGTCACGCAAACGCCACGCTGACGTCACGATGTTTTTGTCAAGAGACGTTGCATTTTAGTACACAATGATTTTTTTTTATGTAGAAGTGATTTATGAATGTAAAAAAAGAAAAGAAAAAAGAATCGATTAAAACTTAATTTTTCAAGCTAATTATAGTTCGCGCAAACAAGGAAAAATAATCACATTTCAAAATTATGAGTTTCACTAGTTAGAAAATGCATATAACTTTTTTTTTCTAGTTAATTTACACAATTGGAGCTTTGATGCTCTGTTAAAAAACTTTGCTTGGGGTATTTTTGAGAGTTTTCCAACCGTACCATACTAAGAAGATAGAATAATTCTTAAGAAAAAAAGCAGTCTAGAATGTAAATGTGAGTTTTCAATTAATGTCTTCGTTAATTAGAGTGTTTTCAAAGCTTTCTATAAATAGCACCAAAACTCAGTAGAAAAACAGAAGAGAAAAAAATGCTTTAAGTTTTTTTCTTGCGTCAGAGGCAGGGGCGGATACAAGAAAGGGGCGATGGGGCGATCGCCCCGCCCTTGAGACCCCTCTATCAATACATTTTTAATATTGAAGTTCAAAAAACTTAATTTTAAAAGAGTTTAAATGATGCTGAAGGGAGGGAGTTTGGGCACTCCTCCGAATAAATGTTTCCGAAACCTATGTGAGCAAAATTTGTCAACCAGTATGCACAGTAAACAGTAAGTAATAAAATCAATCGCCCCTCCCTTGAAAACATTCTGGATCCGCCCTTGCCTTGCGTATTAACCCCTTCAGTCGGAATTGTGAAATAGTTAACCAAAAATGTTTTTATTTGGTACACAAAGTACTATGGCTAAGAGCATCTCACAAACAAAATTTCAAGCTTGTGAGTAAAAAAATAAAAGAGTTATGACGTGTCCAATTTTCTAGATGCATATTTTAAAATTAATATTTCGGCAAAAAAAATTGAAACATCACACAAACTTTATCGTAAAATATTCTCCAAACAATAACAAAACATAATACAGTAGAGCCCGCTTATTGGAATATCGGTTAAAAGAATATACCGCTTAATACAATACGTTTTCAATGTACGAAACCGTTGTAATGCATTATTTTCATCCCGGATAATGGAATATCCCGCTTATTAGAATATTATTTCGTGGCAAAATGGCTATTCCATTTAGCGGATTCGACTGTATAAGCATTTGAAACGATAAAGCTGAACGATGAGCAGCTGTTCAAAGCTTATGCCCGGTATACCGGACACCAGGTCTGAAGGGGTTAATATATAAAGACAGTTTGGCTGATGTGTTCTCTTTCTTTCATTTCAGCCCGAGGGCGCCTCCAACAAGACCATTTGCAACGATGCCGTGAGCTACTGCGGTGCTAAGGATCAGAAATATCCAGACAAGAAGCCCATGGGATTCCCCTTCGATCGCCCACTCAACGCCCGCACCGCCGCCGAATTCCTCACAGAAAACATGAAACTCACAGACATCAAAATCAAATTCTTGGGTTAAGCGCACAAAGCTTCACTTCACTTCTTCTACGAACTTCACCAGCACTTTTTTTACAGCGAAATGGCAGCAATCTAGTTCTTAAAAGAGTTATTTCAACAGTCTTGTTAGTTACGATGTAATTTGGAAATAAAGCTCAGTATTTATTCACAGATGTGTTTTTTTTTATTTATTTTTTAATTTAAACATTGAATGAGAAATTCCATTTTGTAGTTTTTTACAGACCCTTAAAAAAAAGAATTCTAGACTGCCTGATTAAGCCTCATTACTAATATTTTCTTACTAATTATCTACTTATATTAAAAACTGAGTATCTTTCTAACTATCTTTCTTTCTATCTTTCTTTCTATCTATGTCACGCTTCTTTCTCATGAACGCCACTGAACTGAAAGTCGAACCAGGTATCGATAGATAGGTAATTTTTCAGGCTTCATTAGTTACAATTTATGTAATTATACGATTTTAATTAGCGAAGATATCAATTAATAAGTAGTCAAATTTAAAGCGATTAAGCCTAATAAATGATTAAATATGAAATCCATTGTTGAAACGTGGTTGCTATGAAACAGTGATAAAAATGATAATGAGAATTTTGAATAAAGGCTTAACTAAATCAAACACGAAACGAAACTCATAAGCGGGCCACTTACATAGTACTTTTATCGCTAGCTACTTGTAATATTTTGAAACATTCATTTGTTGAAAAGTCATCTACTTATATTAAAAACTGAGTATCTTTCTATCTTTCTTTCTATCTTTCCTTCTATCTTTCTATGTCACGCTTCTTTCTCTTGAACGCCAATAAACTGAAAGTCGAACCAGGTACCGATAGATAGGTAATTTTTCAGGCTTCATTAGTTTCAATCTATATAATTATACGATTTTAATTAACGAAGATATCAATTAATAAGTAGTCAAATTTAAAGCGATTAAGCCTAATAAATGATTAAATATGAAATCCATTGTTGAAACGTAGTTGCTATGAAACAGTGATAACAATGATAATGAGAATTTTGAATAAAGGCTTAACTAAATCAAACACGAAACTCATAAGCGGGCCACTTACATAGTATTTTTATCGCTAGCTACTTGTAATATTTTGAAACATTCATTTGTTGAAAAGCCATCTACTTATATTAAAAACTGAGTATCTATGTCTGCTTTTTTCCTTTGAGCGAGCTGAACTTACTAAAACTTTCCTCACCATCTTGAAGGCGCGAAGCATCTCAATAATTCGAATGATTTTTTACATAGGAAAAAAGTAAAGGCGTGAAGCGCCTGTTAGCGAGCCGCCTTGGCGGGGAGTAGTTTCTTGACATTTTCCTCACTACTTTCAGGGCACGAAATGCCCGTGCAACGCCGGGCCACGTGCGTGGTACGTCTTGAAATCGAATGAACATTTAATTATATCAAATAATATAACTTCAGAATGAGGTAAAAGTTAGAGAAGGGGAACGTTATGCATCAACATGCCGCAGGAAGCTAATCTAGCTGCCCTGGCAGCTAGTAATTTATCTTATTATTGGTAAACTATTAACGACCAAGAAATTACCGTTTTTTTAAATTTGATGGTTTAAGTATTTTTTTTTCCCTTTTAATACTTAAAATTTAAAATTTTAATCTAACGCACTTAAAAGACAGCACTAATATGAGGATTATTTGCAACGCGAATTTGTAATTGGAAGGGGATAATCGAGTGAAACTTTCTAACACAGTTTTATGTATTCAACCAAGTTAGTTTTGAAGCAGATTATTTTTAGATTTTTAGGATGCACAAGAAAAAACATGAGGGTGAGGGAAAGAACCTTTCAATAACGTGTCTACAAAATAAATAAATAAACTCTTCATTGGAGTAAAGAAAAGCAAAGAAAGAAAGAAAAATTGACAAACTTTTGGGGTTGTGTTTCTGGGTTCTAATCATACATGTAGTAAAAAATTGCCAAACTTTTGCCCCCGTCTTAATTATCCTCAGAGCAACTAAAAGACATTTCTCTCCAACAGCAAATTAAGTATATGAACTCAATTTTTACCATTAACGTGCCTTAGTCGTACACCGTAAGCTTCAAATATTTAAATATTAAAGTATAGAGAAGGGCTATTATGGGCCAGTTTTTATTCTTATCAGTCACAGATTTCATACACAGGTATTTTTCACTTAATTTACACTTTTGAATAAAGAAAGGAAGAAGAGAAAACGATAAATAAGAACTGAAAATTAAAAATTTACGTCATGCGTCCTATTTTAGTTAGGAAAAAATGTTTGTATTATTTTTTGAAAATAAAATCGACCTACATAAATGTTTTTGATAATATGATATACTAATAGCTGAAACAGTTTTAATAACAAAGACTGTGTGCTTCTACTTTGTACTCATATTCGAGCGTTAGAAGTAACAGTTCATAAATTTACCATTTTTTTTCTTTCCTACAACTATGAAGCATAGTTGTATAAAGCATAGTAAATGTACCAAAGGAACTTTCAAACTTAAAGAAATTTATTTATTTATGGATAAAACTAGCCGGGTACCCGGCCCTGCCCGGGTTTCTGTGGGTGTAGGGTGGTTTAGTGAAACTCATTCATAAATTTCCCAACACTAAAGTGCATATCTATAAACATAATGGCTACTTCTGTAAACAATGGCTATGTTATGGATAAACTATAAAAAAAATAAGGATGAATCCTAGTTTAAGGTCCGGCGATAAATTATTAAATCTGGCAACCCACAGAATTATCATTGTATGATTGGATTATTTGGCGATTTTAAGCTAAATTATTGCAACCCTACTACATTATTAAGCTACAGTCTGAAAAAAATCGCCAAACCCGGACCCTAAAGTAGAATTTTACCAAAAATAATGCAAGCTAAAAAAAAATAGCAAGCTACAAATAATGTTTGAGTAAATAGGAAATGTTATTAGCTTGGTATATTAAAATAAATATATATTTACAGTATCAATCGCACTGAAATTAACCATTTCCAAATATTGCTCGTTAAATAAGTCCCATTATTAGTTTCTATCCTCGTGACAACATTGGTGAGGTGAAAACATCTTATATACCTAATTTAGAAATTTTTTTGACTATAAACACTTTCTATTCTCTAACTACAGTCGACGCTCGTTATAACGACCACACGTTATAAAGACCATCCTAATATAACGACCGGTGAGAAAACCTCCCAACTGTATCCCAATATACTCTATGTTCTACCTCTTATAGCGACCCACTCGTTATAAAGATCGTTTTCTGTAGGACGGAGACGGTCGTTATATCGAGCGTCGACTGTATTGCCAAAATCAATTTTTTTTTTATTTCACCCGTTAGCGATTGTTGGCTCAGATAAATATAAAAATCCTTAGAAGGCAATAAATTCCATACTTACTCCAGAGAAGCCTTGGTTCAAAATTTTCAATATGATTACAATCAATATTGTTGCTGCATGGCACCAAATTTTTGCAACAATGGGTTGAAAATTTAAACATTTAATGGGGAAATGACATAAAATTAACTGTTTTCCATAATAACTTTTTTAAACTAAGCTGTTTAGAAATAAATTATAGCTTATCCTGCTCCCTGTTACTGTAGCTATCTACGGTGAAAAAATGGTTAAAATCGGTTCAGTAGTTTGGAAGATTACCCCGGACATACGTTTTCAAAAGTAGTCTTTTATGTATATAGATTACAACTATCCAAATCGGGTTGGCGTCTGAAGTCGTAGTAGTAGTAACTAATAACTAAATGGAATGTGTAAGGGTCATTCCATAGTGACTAACCTAACATTCAGAGCAGATTTTGTAACTGTGTTTACTTGTAACTTAAAGGATAAAAAATATTTTTCAGTTATGCTGGTGGATTTACAATGTACATGGTATCTATGTATCATTTCTGCTAAGAATTTAAAACAAAATTACTGACAGTAGATACTTTTTCAACTAAAATAGCAGTGTGACTAACGTAACATTTTTGCAACCCTGAAAATGAATGCTCATGTTGTTAGGCAAAAATTTCTCAAAGTTAAGCAAGTGTTAAAAATTGAATGATATATTTGAAAACTGTAAAGTTGGCTTTTACAAACATAAAACACATTTATTAAATCTTAATTTTTTTTTAGTCTTAAGTGTCACTTTTACTCAAGATGAAGTGTGACTAACGTAAGTTTGACAAACGTAACCGTCGAATAATAAACAGTATTGACACACTACAAACTATTTATTATGGCTAATCTCAGTGATAATTACAATAATTTTTCAATTTTTTTAACTTCTTATGTTGTATGATTTTTATTTATGTATTTATTCATTTATTTTTTGATACTTTTTTCACTTCGGTATTTTGTTTTCTTCGGTTGAGGTTGACATTTTCATGGAATGACCCGTAAAATGAATTAAAAAAAAATCAAATGCCTAAAGAAGATAATACGAAGATTTTAAGTATCCAGAGTTTCCAGACAGTTGCAAACCAATGCAGGAACGATTTTCAGAGGAGAGATAGTTAATAAAAATCGCACCAATAGTTAACATAAAACATTACGGGAAATTCGCAAAATGTCGCAAAGGTGACTATGTTAGACGGCAAAATATCGTCAACTTTACACTCCGCCATTTGTGACTTCACTTCCATTTTCATTCCATTTCATTACAAACTGGCATTTTATTTTCATCTCTCCAAAAGAAGTTAGATCACATAAAGTTAGAAAACAGTTTTAGACGTTTATGTACTAAAAGGGCAACAAGATAAATCCATCGAATCCGAAGCAAATATTGAAACAAAACTTTTTTGTCTTTTGGACATTTTGCTCAAATTTTTCATTTTTTCCATTGGACCAATGATTACGAAAATAATTTTACTTTACTTGACGCATTTTGAACGCCGAAAGAAAATTTATCATGCAGCGTTAGACATTCTAGAATTTTTTCATCTTCAGTTTGACGCAGCAAAACGAGGAAAAAGTAGTCGAACAATCAAAATTTCGCAGCATTTATAATCAGTGCTTTTGATCCAAAGCGGAGATATTCGAGGGATCTAAAAATACAGAATTCTCCTCGTTGCTGCTGATGATGCGTTGCATACGTCAAAGCTTATTTCGAGCGGCGATCCCGAACCACTTTGTCAGTCCTCCGGTTTGAAGTATTGCCAACTGAGACGAATAACTCACTCCGGGGCAGTCAGCTCAAGTAGGTGACAAAAGCAGAGCCCCCTTTCTCTGATATCTGTGACGTCATTTTCTTTTGTACTTGATTTGAAAAATCAATGCTTTGAAGATGACTATTCATCAAAGGTATAATCGCAAAAAAGATGCGATTTTTAAGGTGAAAACAGGACTGGTCAGTGAAACGGAGGGGTTCCTTGAACTGATGCTTCGTCTTTCACACAGGCGAATTGGCCTAGATTCACCGGTCAATTAACCACAAAATGTTAGAAGAAGAATTCGAAAATGTTTGTTAAAAAACTTTGATTAACAGTTAATTTGTTCCTGTCAAATAAAAATAGCATTTTTTTTTTGCAATCTTGATTAACCTTTGTGGATCCCTTTCGGTCATATATGACCCTAATGCAATTTCCGTTTAATATATCTTGTTAATCAACCATTTGTTTTTAATCACATTTTGTGACTTTTATTCTTTTAGTTTCTTATGCAAAATAATGCAATTATTTTGTTTTATTTTCTCGAATTTGCTTCTTTTGCGTACAAGATCCTTGGGGTCACTGCCCCAGAATGTCAAAAAAAAAAAAAAAAAAAAAAAAATAGACACTGCAGCGAAAAATGTCGTAAGTTTTTGAAATTCACTTGCAAAAAATCATTTGTTTCAGGTCTATAACAGTTGTAAATAAGCGTACAATTATCATAAGTTTTGCTCTAAAATTATTATTTTTAATGCACAAAATATATTTTACTTTGATTGCGCCTTTTTATTTTATTTTTTATCATTAAAAAGTGTATGAACTTAAAAAGTGCATGTAACATTCAATAATCATAATAAATCAATTAAAGGAAACATCGGGGTCGTTTACAACCCCAAGGGTCTTGAGTGTAACCGAAATTGGAGGGACCCACAAGGGTTAAAATAAGAAGGCCTCAAAGAAAAGAAAAAAAAATCGTTTGAGGAATAATAAAATGCTCCCAGACGATGCTACCTTACTCCAACTGTACAATATTTGAATAAATAGAGGAATGGGTGCAAATAACGATTCCAAAACTAATAAAATTAAATCAAACACTCAAGACAGTAATCCGCGAATCAACTACAGTGGTTGCCGGTTAATTGAATCAGTGGTGAATTTAATCTACCGTTTTAATGAATCAAATCATCAAAAACAGAAAAATATCTAGCTTTATTTAACTAGCCACTTTAATGAAGCAGTCGCTTTATGGAATAAAAAAGCTTGGAACAAACGTGTTTCATATAAGAGGCTGTCACGGTAATAGAACATAACGTTAGTAAAAGAGAAAAAAGATGCTTTTTTATTTACTTAAAAAACGCACAAATGATCTCATTTAAACTTTCTAAATTGTTTATTTCAGCAAAACCTCCGTAAAGTAAAATCAATAACCAATCCTGATTGCTCAAAAAAGAAAAAAAAAAGACATGGCAGATCCAAATTTGAGTTTTTAAATTATTTAGTCGTGCTACTAATGTTAGAAGCCAGAAAAGTCTCTTCACCACAGCTTGAAACTAAAAAAAGTTTTCTAACGGACACGCAGGTAATTCAGTAAATTTACTCGGCTCATAAATATTTCACTTGTTCAGGGCAAGAAGCATGTAAAAATAAATGACTAAAAAAAGAAAGGAAAGAAGAAAAGAAAAGTGTATCTTACCATTTCAAGATAATTTCATCAAAAACAAACTTTCTGAAAATCATGCTGTCCTTTAAAAAGGATGAACAGGTTGAAGTCTAGTAAAAATTGACCCAGTAAAGCCGATAAGGGTTCCTGTATCATTAAACCCAATACAACCAACCAATCTTATAAAAAGCTTCTGTAGGCTTATGCATCTTTTGAATACAATTTCGAAGGGTATCTACCAAAATAAAATGAGAAGTAGCGCAGAAATAGCAAATGAAAAAATCAATACAAAGTTCACAAGAAATAATAAAGTATGTGCAGTTAATGATTTCTTTTTGGTACAGCTTCTTAAAAAAAAAAGGGGGGGGGGGCTAAAAAATAATAAAATGAAAAAATTAAGAATAATAATATAGTTTTCATGCATTTTATTGGTTCCCTCTCCCTGGAGAAAAAGATTCGTCAATTTCACCGTTTTTCAAACCAAAGTTTGTAAACATGTACGTTCAACATTATGGTAAAAATGTGCCCAGTTCCCCCCTTCCCCTATTCCTTACTTTTTAAAGCAATTAACGAATTGCTTATTAATTTCATTTAATCGTAGTTGACTTCATTTGATTTCTAGTCGGGTGCCTCTGCGACCACTACTTCTAACCCGTTCTTGCAACTGCGGGACCGCTCCTCTGGTGCTGGACCTCCGCTCCTCCAGGGTGGTGACGCTGAAGCCCTACACACACACACACACACACACACACACACACACACACACACGCTTTCACTCACACACCACCACACATACGCTAGCACACACACCAACACCAACACATCGTCGCTTTGGAAGAATAACGCTGCAACTCGAAAAAGCCCATTTTTCAGGAGAGCAATTTTTAACTTTTCAGAAACTTCTATCGCGCTTGCGCTCAAAACTATTGCGACTATTTTAATGAAACTAGTATTAAAAAAACCGCATTTTAATCTCTTTTCTAATGTAGCATGATTGACTTCAATGGCATTTTAACTAATGACGTCATTTTAAAAAGAGTGAAGGTAGTTTGAGTTACATCAGTGTTCTCCAAAAATTGCTCCCTAGCGGATATTTTTGACACTTTTGAGTTGTAACCTTGTTCATCATAAAGAGCGATTTTTTCTGAACAAAATGATATAAAAATGTCATTTTTCGATTTTTTTGAGTTGCAGCGTTATTCTTCCAAAGCGACGACATACACACTCTACAGTCTACTCACACACAAACACGCATGCCTATTACACATACACACACGTCCACACATACCTACACGGCAGCACACATCCAAACTCACACATCTATCACAATTCATGATTGCGAAAACCGTAATTTGAACTCAAGATGTCAAAATTCAAATTAATTTATCCTCTTTTTCTTTTCTTTTTATTTATTTTTTTAACACTTAGAAATAAAAACAATTGTATCTCAATCATTCTCTTTCGTATCACAATTCCTTTAATTTCTGTCATGAAGATGTTATTCATAGTTTAGGAAATTAGAAATTAAAAAAAATGAGGTGGGAGGGGGGTAGTGAAATAACTACCTGAGAGTAATTTTTAACTACGATCTTGTGTATCTAGTCAATAGAGATAATAATAATAATAATAATGAGTGTTCTTAACTCATTAATTATTTACTTTGTACTTTCCCTGTCATAATTCCTGCTGATTATGCTTGTTATTTGTTGCGAAAAACATTGAAAAACCGTAGTAGTTATACAGTTAAATTATTATACTACACTGCAAGGTTCCTTGACAAAAACATCGTGACGTTAGCCTATGAAAAACGAGCTAGATAAAACGTCACAGCCTACTTGGCAAATTAGAGGAGATCGCTGACTGCTTGTGAGCTCTTATTGGCTCCGCTTATACTACACTGCAAGGTTTCTTGACAAACACATCGTGACGTTAGCCTATGAAAAACGAGCTAGATAAAACGTCACAGCCTACTTGGCGAATTAGAGGAGATCGCTGACTGCTTGTGAGCTCTTATTAGCTCCGCCCGTAGTGACGTTCAGTGTCAAGTTAAGTTGCTGTCTAGCAAAATAATAGAAACGAACTAATTTCAAGACTGAATTTAAGCAAGAATGGATTTGGATTTTAGGCACTTGAAACTTTTCAAACACAACAGGTTTTCAATGCTTACTTTCGTTCAAATCAAGTCATCAATTTAAAAGTGATTTCAAAGGTCTTATTTGTTTTCTTTTTCACTACAGATTTGTTGAAATTTGTTTTTAACTTAGAGTATACAAACTTACAATATTTAAAGAAGGGATTAGCGGTAAGTATAAGGTATTCTTTATGTGCAAACCATCTATAGTAAAACAAAAGTAAATGTCGTTCTTTTCTTTTTTTTTAATAACAAAGGTCGGTAAAAGGTAAATCTATTTCAAATTCCAAAAAGTTTCACCTCAAATAATTTCAAAGCGAAAAAACCTTACGATAAATATTAAAAAGGTTTTTAAATTTAAAGAGACTATTTCTATAAAGCTGTGTCGTACTAAAACGTGTGCTTAGTAAGTACGTACACTCAAAAACTGCAGCTAATCTTTATGTCTTTGTATTTACGTTAACTTTAAGCAGCCAATAAAATTTAAATTACAAATTTGAGAGAAAAAAGTAGGCGGTATACGGCTTTGTACGAATATAGCTTTTGCTATACTACCGGTAGTTCTTCTTTTCTCAATTTTCAAAAGCAACAGTGTTGTGAATTCCACTGATTTTTCCCCATCTCAAAAAATTCTCAACTCGGCTAAAGAAGTTCACACTGCAAAAACATCTACAAAATTTTTCCAGTGGTTCCCAAAATTTAGACCTCCGCGGACCCCTCCTGAATACTTATTAACTCTGCAGCCCCCCCCCCTCCCGCTATAAAGAAAAACTTGATTTGATACACCTATTTTTTTCCAAAACGTTTGCACTTTTGTTTCATGAACACAAAATTAATTGCGTGTTAACATATTTCTATTTCCCACACCAAATTTAAAAGTTAAACGGATCTAACACTATTTTTAAATCAAAATAATAGTTAAATATCGCTTGTCAAAATCGATGGTCGTTCCAGGATGTTAGCTGCGCCCTGCTTGCTCGTAATTTTTTACCCAAGAACTTTTTTATTCTTTATAAATGTGCTTTCGTCTAGAATAAAAATACTGTTACTCGTCCTTCAATTTCAATTATTTTGTACGCTTCAGCAGGATAGCACCGCGGACCCCTTGGCAGGAGCTCGCTGACCCTCGGGGCCCGCGGACCACACTTTAGAAAACATCTATATGTATAAAATCTCTCTATATAAAAATGGATGTATGTATGTTTGTTCCTTATACAAATCCAAAGTTTTCGTCGGATTTTCATCAAACTTAGCACAGAGGTGAGTTTTTGAAATCTTAAAAAAATCCCAAAAGCTCAAAATTCAAATTTTTTGTCTCAAAATGACCAGGAGCCTTTAAGCCTACAAATTGATAAAATTTAACACATTTAAATATGAGTATTTTCCAACAAAGATTACGATTAACGATGAATTATCAATTTAAGGCTCATCTGTTTCATTTTAGCATGAAATAAGTTTTTATATGCCCATGTGGACAGAATTCATTCAAATAATTTTTTTAGAGCTACCGTAAAATGGGGTTAATCGGAACACTTTTCAGCTTTGATTGTAAAAAAAGCAGTTAAAAGATTTTTTTTCAATTTGATTTTCTGGGTAAAAACTTCGGTCTTGCTTTACTTTTGATATTCCAAGCAAACACAAAACATTTTGAACAGTTATTATTAAAATATATAGGAAATTATGGGTGTTCCGAATCACCCCACTGATAGGGGTCAATCGGAACACATGTTAAAATTTGTATTTTTTTCCATGAAATCTGTAATAGGTCTCACAAACATGAGTAATATTGATGAGGGAGAACAAGAACAGATAATTACTGTCAAATAAAAGTATAATTTCAATACCAGTAAACGTTTATAATTTGTCAAAATTCAAAATAATTTTGAACTTATGAGAAATGAAAAGTAATTTTAAGAAATGCTTTTGAATTGAAATACAAAGATTTAACACGAATGGAAGTCACTCATGTCGTCCACAAATATGTACTTGTCCTTAAAACTAGCAATTGTGACTTGGCTTAAGTTTTTTCATAGCATCTTCTGGGATGATCTTTGCCTTTTCTTTAGTTTCTTAAATCTCTGGGTTTCGGGGATTGTCCTGAAAGATTTTTTCGCTTATTAATCACTGTCTGTGTGCTTGCCTTTTGCTATCTCAAGTCTATATGACTTTCCTCCTCGTATTTAAATAAAAAGAAGTCTCCTGGAGAAAAAATCTTATGAAATCTGCAACTTTCTGTCATTCTAAGATCTAGTTGCTCACGAGAAGGGATAAACAGTAATAAATCCTTGTCCTTGTCTTGATTAGAGAAATTGGGGTTAGAATCTTGATTTTTCAAACAGTTTCCTTCAAATAAGTTTGAATTGGAACAACAGAACAAAGTGTTCCGATTCACCCCGCATTTTTTTTCCAATGGCATTTTTCAGAATTCTTCATTTTTATGACACAATTTATAAAAAATAAAAATTCTAATGTGGTATTCTGTTGTTCAGATACATGTATAATTGAAACATACCACTCTTAGGTTTAAAATATAAGAAGGTTTGTTCTTGCATATGAAGTTTTGCAGTCTATGAAAATGTGATGTTTTCTAGCATTCCACGTACAGCCCTCCTTAGAAGCCAGTAGCGTTGCCAGATTGACAAAAGTAATTTTCTCCTACTTCCTATGATCTTACCTTTCTAAAAAAAAAAATTAATGGCGAAAAATACCCAATAGTATATTTATGAAGAATTTCTTTGTACGGTCTGGAAGTTTTGTTCCGATTGACCCCGCTGTTCCTATACACCCCATTTTACGGTATGTTGTATTAATAAGCACCCGGGCAACGCCGGGAAATCAGCAAGTTGTTTTATAAAATTGACTATTCTTGCGTATGATTCACTATCACTTGAATTTTCACTAATACAGTGAACTCTCACTTATGCGCCGGCCCAAGGGACCAACAGAAAAAGGCGCATAAGTGAGAGAGACGTATAAGTGAACAAGCCTATTTAAAGAACTAAATCGCAACATATAGGTTCTAATGAGAGAATGAATAAGAACGTTTCTATAGATAAGAGACATATTACTACGGTTTGGCAATCACTGTAACGTAACTACTATGATAAAAAGAAAATACGAATTCTAGCATACCTAATTACAAACTGTTCCCTTTAAAACGATCCATCTCTTCTCTACTAATAATAAAGCTGAAGGTGGTTCTGTCTGTCCTTCTTTCTTTCTTTCTTTCTGTCTGTCTGTGTCTGTTACGCGCGTAGCGCCAAAACCGTTCGGTCGATTTTCATGCCACTTGGCACAAAATTAGTTTGTAGCATGTAGTTTTGCACTTCGAAGCGATTTTTCGAAAATTCCATTTCGTTCTTTTTCTATTCGAATTCTTAGCGGAAATTCGATAAAATAGGGAAGAAATATTTCACACACATTTTCAAGTCTTATGTCATTCGAAAGCTTGGAATTTTCTGCACAAAATGAAGTTTTTTCGAAGTTTCTACGATCATCAGGAGAGCTGTAACAACTGTTTTTAGAATCCCGAAATTCAAGGCTTACCTTCAGTAAAGCAAGCCAAACGATTCTAAAATGGTTCAGCTCGATAATAAAATTTGTTTGAAAAGAGAGATGAAAAGAATTATTTTATCAACGGAAATCAACTTTTCATGTTGTTACTATGGTTACGTGTTCATACTTATTTTTGTTTCGTTCTTTTTCCAGGGTTGCCAGACGTAGTATTTTTGATTCTACGGTAGTATTTTTTCGGCCCAAATAAGGAGCGTAGTATTTTTCTGGCAACCCTGTTTCCAATATACTAATGACTTAATTAAAAGATTTGGCGGATTTTTTTTTTCATTTTCATAGATTTCGCATTTCAGCAACATTGATTTTGGCAACGTTTGGAAACAGTAGTATTTTGTAATATTTTTTTAGAGGAGGTATAGTATTTTTTGTTCCAATTCTCTGGCAACCCTGTCTTTTTCCCGGTGAAGATGCTTTGGGACCCTGCTTGGCGCATTTTCAAAAAGTCAACTACGCAAAATAGCTAGGGTTACCACGCTTGGCGCGCCTATCGTTCATTTAGCGAGAAAAGGGTACCTAAAGCACAGATTAACGAAATATTGTATCAATTTCGATATTGCATCGTTTTTTTTAAAGTGTTTCGTTTCGGAAAATGTATTATTTTGTTTTTTAAGCTGGGAAAGAAAACTTTCTTCTTCTTTTAAACTTTGGTAAGATTTCTGTTGGTTCCTGTTATCAACAAAATTGTTCTTATGTTCTCTTTTGGCTTATTTTTGTCCATCTCCCTTGGGGTTGCATTCGAATGTTCCAAGGGGGTGTTTTACCCCATTTATCGGGTAAATCAGTGTTTTCAATGCAAGGTGATATGAATTGGTTAACAAAAGTGATATGAATTGGCGCGACCACTTGGCGATATATCGCCAAGCTTTTGATCGCCAAATATTTGACGCCAAATTGGCGATTTTTTTTTTTTTTTTGATTTGGGTTCAATTTGGCGCTGTTGGCGATATTTTGCGAAAAATCCACTGAATGATGTTAAAAACGACGATCTTTAGGAGATTAATCATTGTAAAATATTTTTTTGCATTGTTTCGTAGCAAACTAGGGCTACAAATGTTTGAATTGTTATCTTGCTCACTCCAAGCACTATTTTAGCACTTAAGGCATCTACTAAGAAATTTACACGTAAAATTAAGTAGTGTGGGGTCCATATCAGATCTTTATATCACTTTGAAGGAATTATAGTTGAATAAAACTAAAATAGAGCATTTTTTCTGATATATCAATTATTTTACAAATGAACTTTTAATTTTATACCACGGGCAAAGCCGTGCGGGTACCGCTAGTAGTACATAATTGTCTATCTCCAAACTCTAGTTCACGAGGAAAAATTGCCTTCCATGAGCAAAACAGGCGAAAGATTAAAGAAGAAAGTGAGGAAACATACTTAATAAATTAAATGTTTCACATTTTACGGAAAATTCGACGCATAAGTGAAATATGTATCTTTAGGGCGACGCATAAACGAATGATACTATCCTTATTCTGCTATGGAATGTGCTGGGACCATTTGAAATCGTCGTATAAGTGAAAAAGGCGTATAAATGAGATATATAGTGAGATATATGAGATGTATAAGTGAGAGTTCACTAATATTCGTTTCAACATCACCACTTAATTCCACTCGAGATCTTCCCGCAAAGTGTTCGAGGGGAGATAGAAGGCCAAGAGGACCTCCTTGGGCGCGAGGCAGAACGATCGCAACAGCTTCGCAAGCAGTTTTCGCAAACGCTCCCAAATAGAAGTGGATGAACCTTTGGGTTTGCGCGTTCGGCCCAATTCCGGCACTGAGTGAATTAAATTAAGAAGCAGGAGCTGACTGCGAGAGAAATTCGCGTGCTTTCGGCGGGAAGGATAATTTTAGACTTGGAAGGCGGAAGAGGGAGTGGGGTAGGGGAAGTTTCCAACATGTGTTGCCGTTTCTTCACTGTGCAAGATGCTAGGAATTCGTCAAGAGCACGTAGAACCTACTTTCCGGTGTGCGACGGATACGGACTACATTATTAGGACACGTTAAAAAGCGAGTATTTATGTTCTGATATGAACACGCAACTGAAATCGAAATCAAATATATGTTACTACTGGTAATTTAAAAATATCAGACACTGAGAAACGAAATTAAATTGCAAAAAAGTACAAACCCCAAAAAATAAATATGTTTTTCAGGGTATTCCCGTTTAACCTATAAGACCTTTATTTTCAAAACAGCTCGTCACAGAACAAGGGCGGATACAAGGGAGGGGCGATGGGGGCGATCGCCCCTCCCTTGAAGGACGCTTCCACAGCGGTTCTTAGATTTTTAAGTTCAAAAAAGGCAGTTTTAGTTGATTTTTGATGATATTAAGAGAAAGGGTGAGGATTCGGAGCTCTGATCTGAAATTTTTTCGAAATGGAAGACCAAAACATTTATAACCAACATGTGTTAACAAGGGTGCATGGAGAAAAAAATTGGCAAGTAAGAAAAAAAAAATCAATCGCCCCTCCCTAGGAACATTTCTGGATCCGCCCTTGTCACAGAAACATACATAAAATCCGAAAAATGCTCAAGAAAAAAAGTGCAGAGATAAGGTATTAAAAGTTTGAAGAAAAGAAAAAAAATTGAAACAATATGAAGTCTAACTTTTTATACGGATTCCAGGCCTCAAAACTTACATCTAAGGAAAAAAATCTCCATTAAAAATAATTCCAATACAAGAAAGCTGAAAGATTTTTGGTTGAAACTCAAACAGATATTCGAGTTCAAAGTTTTAGGGCCCGTGCAGAAAATGAGACCGGAACATATTGCCCTTTCAGTAGAATGAAAATGTCGAAGTAAAAAGTTGAAAATCATTGTTGCTGAAAAATACATGCGAATGTTTTATGTTATGATCTGAAAAAGTACCCTACAAAAACTCGTACAATTTGAAAAAAGTACTGAATGCATTTATATAAGAGCGATTCTCTGTAAACTCGTCATTTTTCACACGAAATCTGTCCGGGCACGGTTTTTTGAAATGTTCGTATAATTATAATACTATTGCTCAGAAAATGAATCTATTACTTTGGTTTGAAAGAGGGCCAATTGAAGTTTGTGTTTTTCTGATAAATCATGATAGGGGGTAAGTCCCCCGCCTAGTATAACTAGGCAGGGGAATGTCAGGGCTATAGAAAGGAGATCTCCTTTCTATAGCCCTGGGGGAATGTGCCAGGTGACTGTGTTTTTGCTCTTCATTGCGTAATAATATCTGCAAAACTATTGGATCATAATTAGTTTCGAGACTACCTGTCAATTTAGGCACAAATCGCGGACATAATAACTAATACGTTTTATAATTGAATTGATTGACATTAATAAAATCACTTCCCAGAGGACTGTTTTCGCAACGACTCTGATGCATACTTTCATCACAAATGTGGCTCTCAAACTAAGCAAAGGCGTTTCAACACCGTTCTCGGCGATTTTGGCAAATTCACACTGATTACTTTAAACTTCATGCCAAAAAGAATTTGCAAAAGTTATAGATTTTTCGTATTACAGCTTTGAATTTGTTGCAAGGGACTGTTTGAAAAAACTCCGGACAGAATTTACATGGCAATTTTAAGTTTTAGAAATACGTAATTATACCTTATTTCAAGAGAAAAATGTAGCTTCATTATTCTATTTTTAGATATTAATTGCCAAATTTATGTAGTGTAAATAGGTTTTCTGAAATACTATCTTTAACAGTTAGACTATGGGATTGGGACAGCCAGGGGACTGTGTTTTTGGCGCTTAGATAATTTCTAGAAAAAAAAATTAATTTGTTATTACTCCAAATACAATTGGGCCACAAAGTATTAATGCTTTACTTGTATTAAGAGCGATAAATACTTTATTACACTTTATTATTTTTGAAATACTCAGTCCGGACAGCCAATTACCAATTTACAGAGAATCACCCATAATTTAAAACTATCACTAGCCGCTATATTTCCCCCAAAAGTTGTTATTGACAGCGAGCGTAATTTGGTGCAAATCACAAAAATTTACGATTCGTATCTCGATGAATATTGGTCCTAACTCTTTGGATTTTCGAATTGTTTTTTTATGCTTGTGATTTTCCTAAATATAAGTTAGGAGATTTTGAATCCATATCAAAAGTTAGATTTCGTATATTTTTTACTACAATTTTTTTTTTCTGTTCACGCTTTTAATATCTTACCTCTGCAGTTTATTTTGAGCATTTATGCAATTGAAAGTGTGCATCTAGGACGAACGGTTGCGAAAAAAAAAGTCTTGCGGTCAAACAGGGACACCCTGTATATATGCTATAAAATCAAAAAAAAATATGAGAAATTATGAAACATGGCTGAAAATAGATTAATATACAGGGTGTCCAGTAATTATTGACGGGGTTTCCGTACGTCATAACTTTCGAATAAAAAATAATATGCAAAAACCGATTACGTATTCGTAAACTACAACTCAAAAAGTTTTTTTTGCGACCTAAAAAAAATTATTGAATTATTATTAATGATATTTAAAAATTAAAATTAAAATTATTGCCCTTCGTTGCTCGTAACACATCGAGACGAAATTCGACTTCCCTCCAAATGTTCTCCAGTATTTGTGGGGTAACATTTTGGATCGCAGTGACAACTCTGCTTATCAGTTCATCAAGGAAGGGGGGAGGGGACCGCACGTGCGCAATCTTAGCGCACGAGCAGTCTGAATAATTATAACGTCATAAATAAAAACGTCGACAGTGGAAGATAAAACAATTCGTGTATTGTGGTTATTTGAAATGGACTTCTTTGTGTAGAGGTTTGCAAAAACATTGAAAACAAAGCTTCTGTTTCCTCCCTTGATGATCTGAAAAGCAGAATTGTCACTGCGGTCCAAAATGTTAGCCCACAAATACTGGAGAACATTTGGAGGGAAGTCAAATTTCGTTTCGATGTGTTACGAGCCACGAAGGGCAATAATTTCAATACATTTTTTTACATCATTAATAATGATTCAATATTTTTTTTTAATATCATAAATAAAACTTTTTGAGTTGTAATTTACGAATAAGTTATTGGTTTTTGCTTATTATTTTTTATTCGAAAGTTATGAGGCACGGAAACCCCGTCAATAATTAATGGACACCCTGTACTTCAAAATCAACTTCATTTTTCAATTTATCCTTATTAACAGTATAGTCGTTGATTTGGAAATGATTGTCCGTGCTAATACGATGGATGATAACAGTTTGCCCTTTTATACATATTATAATCTATTCTTCACTTCTTTAGTTAGAATGCCAACAGATTTTCTGTAAGGGTTCCTTTTTTTTTTTTTTTTTTTTCGCAAAGCGTACCAATAAAGGTGAAAAACAACAGTTACATTCGAAATATAATTTTTAGAAGGAAAGAATACATTTTCCCATCGAATTTAAAGGAAACGTTTTACGTAGCGAATTCCGCGATCTAAGCTCTTTATGGAGTATTGCTCTAGAGAGAGTGGCCGTTTTTTATCTGAATAGAAATTGCTTTTCCAAAACATTTCGCATTGGTTTCTAACATGGATCAGAAATTACAAAAACGGGATATTTAAAATACGTCTCAAAACACAATCATTGCTTAGAGAGTAATTGGCTCTTAATTACAACATTTCTTTCTATTTATTTATTTATTTACTGAGTGTCAAATTTGGCACCAATTATTGAAACAAGTTGTCTAGGTTCCCTAGGGTTGTAACTCCGTAGGATCTTTTATTTAAATATCTAAAATTTAAATAAAAAACTTGAGAGAAAAAAATAGGCCGTATATGGCTTTGTACGAATATAGCTTTTGCTATACTACCGGTAGTTCTTCTTTTCTCAATTTTTAGCTTAACCCATTAATGCCTATCGTCCCTTTTTAGGAACTGTCCAAAAAAGGGTCTGAATTTCCCCAAAATGAACATTTCAACCAAATAATAGTGTTCAATTAGTACCTTGGTATTGTTTCAATTCGTTATTAACAGATTACAGCACATAACCATTGCAAATTGTGTTCTGCAGCAGTTTTAATATTATCTTTATTAAAAATGACATCGTTCATAATCTCAAGAAAAAAAAGCTAAGTTTTCAAAGTTATTACCAGCTTCCCAGTTTATGTTCATTGCTGACTTTATTTCTTCTCATAAAATGTCTTTTTAAATATTATATCGTAGGCAGAAAAAATTTTTAGTAAAAAAAGTATGTACCCTCTGGGGTCTATCGTAACTTTTAAGGGACGATTTTTCTTTCCTTAATAAAAAAATTATTTTTTGCATAATATTTTTTATTAATTTTTCCTGTCCATTAAACACTGTTTGTAACCAGTATACAAAATATCTTTGAAAAAAAAATGTCAACCACTAATGTGTTAAACTACAACACTTGGAGTATTCCTACAGCTATGTCTCAAAGTTGCTGTCTCGTGACTTAGAGTAACTGATCTTTTTAGTTTTATTTTATTTTCATTTTTTTTAAAGAAATTATAAACTTGAGAGCGTTAAACTGCGAGAACTAAGAATAAACCTTGTGGTTTTAAAATTTTCTGTGTACCATACTAGGATGTGGTTAATCCGATAGTTCTAGTACGAAATCCAACTTCGATTTACCTATCTTCATAGAGTTTTCTCTTAATTTACACATAAGAATGAAGCTGAAAATATTAAAAACACAATGATATAGGATTGTCTTAGCAAAAGCGGTCCATTTATAGAGTTGTCGCAATTTAAAAATTTCAATAATTGAGTAATTCTGAAGATTTTCTGCGGGGATCTTCAAACTCAGAAAGAACTTTGCAGAAAACAGCGAAAATCCTGCTACTCTTGCAGCTTTTTTTTTTTTTTTTGAATGCACATATTTCTTGATCACATTATCATTTTCCTCCGAAAGTGTCAGGTTTTAAGCCAAATAAGCGTCTTCTGCGAGAAATTTGGATCTGCTCTTCTAATTTTCAAAAATCTACATACAATTTACAAGTTCCTTCAAAATTTTAAGACACCCAGCACAAAATCTACAGAATTACTCAATTACCGAAACTTGAAATCGCGAGAACACTATAGTTGGCTCTCTTTTGCTCAGACAGTCCTATGACATCGTGTTTGTAGTATTTTCATCTGTATTTTTATAAAAAAAAACTTATAAAAAAAACTCGATGAGGATAGGTCATCCTAAGTTGGATCTCAGGTTATTATTTCTGTGAGTCATGTACGACTTTTGCAGATATTCAGACAGATAAAGCGCAAAACAACGAAAACAAGTTATGACTTTTGCTCTCAAAATCATTAATAACCCACAAAATTAAAAATGCCAATGTGTACGAAACATCAAGTAGTATCCATATTTACTTTTTTAAAAAAATGTCATTGGCTACTCATTGCTTTAATGGAAAAACGATCACATAATTAACGCCGTATGTTCGCGACCTTACACATAACGTTTGACACACGGTGCATACACAATATAAAATTTACCAAAAAGGGGCAAAATCCACGCCCACTTTTATGCCAATACATTGATTCCCCAAAGTCGGGGGGGGAGGGCAATTGCCCCCCCCCCTGCCCCCTAAATGACGAGCCTGCTTTTGACCTGTATTCAATGACAAACGATTCAGATTTAAGAAGAAACTTCACTTTTTTTCATCAGAGAAATACTAATATAGCCTGAAAATTTTACAAACAGCTATCTCAAATTGTTCATCAAAAAAATCCCTCTTTAAACTTCCTTCGTACTTCACTACTAGAAATTACAGTGAACTCTCACTTATACGTCACCTCATTTATGCGCCTTCTCCACTAATACGACGATTTTGAATGGTCCCAGCACATTCCATAGCAAAATAAGGATAGTATCATTCTTTAATGCGTCGCTCTAAAGATAAATATTTCACTTATGCGCCGAATTTTCCTAAAAATGAGAAAATTTTAATTTATTTTCTTTAAAAAATAAGTTTTTCTTCCCTTTCCTCTTTATTCTTTCGCCTTTATTGCTCGCTAAAGGCATTTTTTCCGCATGAACTAGAGTTTGGAGAGGTACTTACACATTATGCATAGTTTTAAAGGGAACAATTTGTAATTAAGTGTGCTACAATTTTTGTTTTCCCTTTATCATTGTAGTTAAGTTACATTTATTGCCAAATCGTAGTAATATGTCCTTTTCCCATAGAAACATTCTTATTCATTCTCTTATTAGAACCTATGTTGCGTTTTAGTTCTTTAAATAGACTTGTTCACTTATACGTCTCTCTCACTTATGCGCCTTTTTCTGTTGGTCCCTTGGGCCGGCGCTAAGTGAGAGTTCACTGTATATAATTTTTCACACCAAGAACAAGTAGACAAGAAAAGCAAAAAGAGGAGGTACTGTCGAGGTACCGAAGAGATAATGACTGAAAAATGATCACTATTGTTGAGGACGCTAAATCTGATAATGATGGTCTAATTTTTTGTACATTTTCCGTTTTCGAGATGTACCTGATTGAAATATAACCTAATGCTATATTTCAATGGCATAAGTAACGCTGTAGTTGGGGAGAGGGGGAGATACCGCCCTCCGAAATGTATTGCAAAA
Organism: Uloborus plumipes; assembly: GCA_038373865.1. NCBI lineage: Eukaryota > Metazoa > Arthropoda > Arachnida > Araneae > Uloboridae > Uloborus > Uloborus plumipes. The sequence goes on along the minus strand of JAXGGA010002102.1, from coordinate 75,260 downwards.
TGCCGAAAATTATATGCCGAAATTTATTGATTTTTAATTGCAAAAAATGCAGATGCAAAATGAGTCAAGCTACCTTTTCATGCATCTTTTAACTGCTAGAGCTAAACTGGGACTACATAGATACTGAATTTCATAAAGGAAATGAAAACTGATGCTCTATTAAAAAGAATGACAATGACTACCGGAAAGTCTCACAAACGTTGCATAGCTAATTGCTAAAACTTACGCCGCCATTGAAGTATATCCTTACATGCTATCTGAACAACGGGAAAGTTTCTAAATATTCGACATTCACCATCGGATTTAGTGCCCTTGAAATACATATGAACTATGTTTCAAAATGGTTTTCTGGAAAAAACAAGTTCATACCTCGTGACGAAGTAAATAAATTCGACACATAACTTGCATTAATAAACACAGCTCCTTATGCAGAGCATTTTAAAGATCACACTCTATAAATATCGTAGTAGGAGACAAAACGAATTACTTACCTTGAAATAGCTGACGACAACTTACGGGGCTAAAAGCTCAGACACGCATCCTCATTTCCTTGGCAAATGCGACACAAATTTCGAACAAACTTTCGAAAGATTTCCCACACTAAAGAACTTACAAGTAGTATATTGACATTCAAGTTTTTTGCTTACAAAAACTAAACCCTATTGAGGAAAAGAAATCAAGTCAAACATATTCTTGCAAAAGAAACGCTGATTTGAAACAGGCACTGTTTACCTTTCTCTTTCTTAAACAAGTTGCCTATTGTTTCTGGTTAAACTTTTAAAAATAAGAGAGGAGGGCCACGGGTGGCCTAGAGGTAGAGTCTTTTCCACGTAAGCAAGTGGTCGCGGATTCGAGTCCCGCCCTGCCCATAGTTGTTATTTCAAACTCACTGTGCCATAAATCTGTCCTGTGTTTGTCAGGAGGCAAGGCACATAGTACGCAGTCCTCATACATGTCGAAGACGATGGCTTCTGTATATATTAAAAAAAAGAGATAAAAGGATTACTGAAAGAATAGCATGAGCTACTGGACACTGAGCTATATAACTAAAGTGTGGTCTCCCGTGGAATTTAAAAATGAACATCTGCAGTCCCCGAATGGTGCCAACAATACTTCCAAGATTCTAGTTTTTGTAACTAAAACATCCAGCTTAGGTGGCAATGAAAAAACATTTCTTTTTTTTCTCCTCATTTTTAAATTTATTCAAGGTTAAAAAGAAACCAGCAAGTGGTTAAACAGAGGACAGTGGCGGACAAAAAGGGGATACGGGTTCATAAAGCCTATGAACGAAGAAATAAAAATAAAATTTAGAACCGTCCAGCTTCATTCATTTCGTTACTTTGGTGGTAATCAGCTTCACATACATAGAGGACTGCGTACCAGGGCCTTGCCTCTGGAAAAATACAGGAAATATTGTGCAAGTGAAGGAAAGAACATCTAGGGCAAGATGGGAATCGAACCCATGACCTCTGGTTTAGAAGACAGCTTCTACCACAGAGCCATGGAGGCCCTGGGACTCCGTGGCTCTGGCTATCAAGAGTTGTGGGACACGGAGGTGTCGCACGACGTCCTACATCATCTCGCTACACTGTTACTGTAAACGCGCCACTAATTCGATCTAACAGGTAGGCTGTCCCACTTACCATCTCATGTGGTCTCAGATCCCAGATATGCTTCATCTGCGACGAATCAGAGGGTAGAGCAGGCCAGAGAAGGTGATAATGTGGTGGAGGAAGACCTACGACATCCTTGATGTGTGTGACCGATTATTGTATTGTTGAAAAATGGTTCGGGGGAGGGCCCTGCAGTTTGGGCCACACATTTGGCTGTGATATCTCACGAACGTATTGCAGGGCTTTCTTAATTTTGTGGGTCAATATTAACTACGACGATTCGTCATATACGATAACTCTCTACAAAATCTCCTCAGTTGAAGGTGCGGTGTACCGTTGAAAACATAGGCAAGATTAGGGCTTTTTCACTGTCAGCTAACTCCTTTTGGAGTAGTATCGCTTTCAACGGGACTATATTACAACCAAATGGAACCAGATAATCTCCAGCGACGAATCCAAACTTTATTTCGGCAATGATGACTTTTGGGTACGTATGTATGGAGACCCCATAGTGAAAGCCTTTATAGTTCATGTGCTTTTCTGATGTACATCGCACCAACAGCTTTATGGGTTGCTACTGTGTTCGATACACTTCACAGTCATCTCTAGTATTGTTTAGACAGCAACTTGACAGCCCAGCGATACGTTTGTGACATGCTTCCGTCACATGTGTTGGACCTCATCGCAGCGCTTCAAGGAATCATTTTTCAACCGGACAACGTTCGGGTCGCACACTGCAAGGATGTCTAAAGTCTTCCTCCGTCACATTACTACCTTCTCTGGCCGGTTCGATCCCTTGATTTGTCACATATGGAGTTGGAATCATTTGGAAACATTTAGGATAATAAGTTGGACAATACAACCTACGAGTTTGATCGAATTAGTGGCGCATTCACAATAATTATGCTGCGAGAAGGTAGGACATCGTGCGAGATTTTCATACCTCATAGCTAGCCTGGTTCCCAAAGGCTTCCACACTAGAAGTGGTTTAAGAAGATAGTAAAACTTCTATTCATTTGGGATTTTTACTATAATAAATGATCATTTAACTTTCATTTTGTAATCTCTTTCTTACATCAATGTTGTCTTTACGTGAGTGAAATTTCACATCATTATGTTAACTTCTTCTTGGTGGGCCGATTTTTTTGTCATAATAGTGTATATTTAACTAACAATGGTATCTACTGGAAACATATTCACACAATGAGCAATTAGTGGTTGTCAATGGTTTTTCATAGCTTGCTTAAGTCTGTATAGAGACTGATATAAACACGCAAAAAAGGAAAGGAACACATAGCTAATAAAGGATAGGGTGCCACCCCCCCCCCCAAGGCAATAAAATTTAATACCCTAACGGTGAGGGCTCCCCCTCCCCAAGGAAAAATGCCTCTACACACACCCCTCGCTTAAAAATTTTCATGGCACAGTCTGCGTCATGACCCCGCCTAAATTGACACTTCTGGCTAACACAAGGGAAAACAATGCCAGATTACAATAAACTATCTATTTATTTTTAAAAAGACTTAATAAATGAAATCGAGCTCGGTTAAATGAATAAGTGGTTAATTGAATCAACCGCTGTAATGAATCAAATTGCCGAAAACATTACCAAATCCAGCTTTATTGAATCAGCAGTTTCATTGAATCAAAACTGTTTGAAAGAGACCTGATTCATACAAACGGCGACAGCTGTATCAGAACAGATTTCCAGATAAAATATAAAAATAGTACTTTTGCGCTTGTAAGGGACCATATTAAATAGTAAGTCGTTTTCTGCATTTTAATTAATTTATTTATTTGTCCTAGAAATACCTTTGCAAATACAAAATAGAGCAACATTAAGGCATACTTCTTAAACACGGCAATGACACTGCTTTCGTTACCACTTCCTCAGCGACGAAAAAGCAAAACGCGTCTGACTTTCTTTAACGAACCTAACGCCTAAACCAAATGAAAACAAACAGGAAAAAGGGATGAAACACCGACACTAGGTCAAGTTCGAGGGGGAATAAAGAAATGTGTTATATTATTTTCGAAATAAAGAAAAAAGCAGACAGTCAACATACTTTTCAAGGCAGATTGACTCATCCAGCGTCTGGTATGCTTGCCAAGGAGTCTTCCTCCCACAACAAATAAAAACGCGCTCTGCGTCTGGTTGATGATACCCTTCCACCAACGCTTGGGGGAAACGGAGCGAGACAATTCTTTCTCCATGTTGACATAAGTTGACACCAGTGACAGAAAACACGTGTGTTCTGTCACAACTTGTTTCGAAAACTTTTCGGGAATTTGTTCTGAATTTTTTCCGAATTTCGTTGGAATTTGTAAGTTGTGTTTTTGATTAGTAATTTTATTCTGAATTGCTTCAGTTTAATCCTATCATTTGCAAAACTAAGTGCTTTTTCATAGTTTCATTGAAAGGGTAATGCGTTGATGATTCATGATGTGTTAAATTAGTACTGTGAAATATGCCGAATAATCTAAATGGGAACTTTAAATCAGTACTGGGAATGAAAGGGCACAAAGTTACAAAAACAGAATTTGCCTAGAGATTAGTTTTAAGTTTTTCTTTTGTGATGATTTGTATAACAGGATTGTCATTTATAGGTATATCAAATGAAAATTTGTTTCTCAAAACCTTAGTACTCTGTGCCTTTGAATAGAGTAAAATGTTAAGAAAGATGGGGCTTAAATCTCTTTTTTGAAATAGTCACCGGTTGCGGATTTATATTTTCACAGAAATGCCATTTGGGGCATGAATCCACAGTGATGTCGAATTCTGCTAGTTTTCTGAACTTACTGCGGGGGGGGGGGGGGTATGTTCGGAGCATTTGAAGGTTAAAACATTATATCCAACAAGCAGGAGGACAGGACTTATCTTGAATTATTATTTAAGAGCTCAGACTAATTGGCAGAGTATCATTTTAGAATAAAGGTTTTCAACTTTCCATCCTCTGCGCTCCCTTTTGAACCCTGATGTGAATTTTCACATCTCCTATTTTTCCCAACATCAATCTATGTAGTCAATACAAAAAGTATAATATTAAAATCGGAATTTAAAACTAAATCTAGTTGGTTGAAGTTGGTCATTAAAGAAAAATATAGGTAAATTCGTTTTCACACAACATTTTTATATTACTACGCATAAGTTTATTTGGAACATACTATTATCAGAACACATAAATTAAAAAGTTAAATACAAATTAATTTGAAGTAATCTGAAATCTAGGTAAAGTTGGCATGCAACAATAGTCACTTTCACAACATCAACGAGAGGGTCTCCACGGTTGGTCTGACAAATATTTGAGCACTAGGTTGTAACACCTCAGATCACTGTCAATGCGTTGTTCAATATTTTGATTTTATGTGTGCCATTAATGAAAGTCAAAAACCAGAGATAGTTGTGGATGAAAACTGCACGAGAAGCTTAAAAAAAAGCCAACAACGCCGAAAATATTTCCAAGTGACAGCAAAATCCAGTAAAATAAAGCTGGTTTAAAATTTTACTTAATTTTCTTAAACATTCACGCCTCCCTTGAAATTCTTTTGCTCCGCCCCAAGGCAGTGACGGATACAAGGGAGGGGCAATGGGGGCTATCGCCCCTCCCTTGGGGAATTTTTCACCGGTAGTTTTTCGATGTTGAAGTTCTAAAAATGCAATTTTTTTGCGAGTTTTAACCCATTAATGCCTAGCGTCCCTTTTTAGGGACGATCCAAAAAGGGTCTGAATTTGCCAAAAATGAACTTTTCAACCAAATAATAATGTTCAATTATTACTTTGGTACTGTTTCAATTCATTATTAACAGATCGCAGCACATAACCATTGTAAAATGTGTTCTGTAGCCGTGTAACCAGTATACAAAATATTTTTGGAAAAAAAAAGTCAGGCATTAATGGGTTAATGAAGTTGAGGGAAGTAGTTATGAGGCTCTCCCCGGAAGTATTTCGAAATTGAAGCTCGAAACTTCTGCTATAAATATTTGTAAACTAGTATGGATAGTAAAAAGTAACAAAGATCAATCGCCCCTCCCTTGAAAGCTTTCTGGATCCGCCCTTGCCCCAAGGAGGGAGCCCCCTTCTCCCAGGTCGCTTTAGAAGATGATCACTATTCTGCCGTGCTAAGCGCAGATATGGTATCAGTCGAGTTCAAACTGAGATAAAATTCCTTAAATTTTTGCGCCACCATGTATTTGATTCAGATGAAACTTTTTCAATATTTCAAAAATATATTTCCCGTTCTCAAATGACCATATAAGTTGGCATTTTGGTAAAATACGTCACAAAGAGCCACCTGGTGGCAGTGGCGTAACCACGGGGGAGATTTGGGGTTAAAACACCTCCCAGAGCTCCAACATATATCCCCTTCCATCAATATAGGAAAAAAAACAGTATTTAACCTTTTACAAACGAGATAAGTTTTAACAAAATAGCTTACTGCTTACTGAGTGGGAAGCAATCACAATTTTTTTTTCCAGCTCTGAAATATACAAGTATTATTCCATACTGATAACTAACACCGGTATGAGAGGTCCGAAATGATCTTAGTAAAACACGCAAAAGGATTATGGTCACTCAGCACTTCCTCAAGGCACAAATCTTTTTTCAGGAAACCAGGGGAGGGTTTTATAGCTGTTTATACAAATTATTTTTACTCGAAGGCTAATGACATTTTTCTCTTGGATTTAGAATTTCTACATAGCGATTTTGAAAGAAAAATTAAATGGCATAGCTGTTATCTGCAATCATTAAAAAAAATTGAACATTTGAAGAATTAAAGACTTTTATGTATCTGAAGAAGTTTTAAAATGATCTTGTGAAATATAAAGCAAGTGATATAAGAAATTATTATTGAACTACAGCAACTATTTGTTTTCCTATATTGAATATTTTCACATTGGAAATTACTGATAAAGCAGCAATTTTTAATTTTGAAAAGCCCTCTCAGAAAAATTTTCTGGCTGCGCCACTGCCTGGTGGCGATAACTCAATTTTGTTAAAAAGTGCAGATATGACTTTTGTGCTTAGCACGGTAGTATTCTATGTGTATGTGTGTGCGAGCGCGTAATCCAAATGCATTTGAAACATCGCTTTTGAATTTCAATAACTGCAAAAAAAGAAAATGTTTTCTATTTACGATTAGACTGCAGTTATCGAATTTTTACAACTTTCAGTTCAATGTTAAATTTTTCTCAATCATTCACGAAGAAAGCAAAGTATGCTAAAACTAATTTTAGTTTGGATTTTATTTGTATATTTCCTCTTCTTCATGAATATCTGGAAAAAAAATGAACTCAAAGTTTGAATATTCGAATTTCTATCTTGTCCTTTTTGTTTCTTCCAGACAAACTGCAATATGTCGGCAAAAAGGAAAAAAAAAAAGATTTTCCGGTGAATTTCAAAATTAAAATGTTGCAAAACTTCATTTTAACATCTAAACTGATTTAAATTTTAAAAAATTTTAATCCTCAACTTTATTTTACCTATAAACAACTGTGCGAGCAGTAAGCATGTCCACAATGATACTAGTGCGTTGTTTGGCCTGCTCTGTTGGGGATAATATTTTCACTAAAATATTATGCATACATGCCTAAGTAAGAAGATTTTGAAAAAAATTTAAATGCCATATGCTATTTCAAGTTTCCCAAAAATTTTCAACTATCATTTAAAAACACAGATCTATTCCATTCATGGAGTTTCATACGTTAATCAATAAAAATTATAGCTTCATTACAATATTTTCGTGAACTTTGTTTATCTTTCCCCTTTAAGTGATAGCATCAACTCTCATTGTTATATTAATGCCGGGCAGCCATATTTTTCAACACAGTACTTCATTTTTTTAAATGAATATTTTGATACTAAAGTTCATTGCACTTTTCGAAAGTTTGCTGCATTCGGACTGTGTGCGAAAAAAAAATTACTGATACTTAAATTTAACAATCAAAATTCCTTGAGTTATAATCTAACTGACGATAAAAATACAGAGTTATTCTCCAGCTATTTTGGAGAGAAATGAAAAATTTCGTCATTAAACATTTCTGTATTATTCATATTTAAATTTCGCGATCAAAATTCCTTGATCTAATCTAATCTAACTGACACTGAAAGCACAGAATCGCTCTCCTTCAATTATTCACAATTGTTGACATACTGCCATTAAGTCTACCACTAACCCAGTGCTCCAATTAAAAATACAACTAATCGTCGCTACCATGAAAGCCCAAAATCTTTTGTTCGTGACCACCACACACAGTTGCCAGCTGTGTGAGCCACATACCTGATGCCACCTCAAAAACCGAAATAGACGGCATAATAATTATCTCCTTGTAGTGAATGTGGCAGCAGCGCTGAATTAAGCTCCATTTCAACAATCCCAGCTCGCAGTAACGCTATACCGACGTGGACTTCGTGGCACGTCTTTTAGGCCTATTTGGCATCGACGGTGTCAAAAATAGAACAGGGGTCCAGGACAATGCGGTAGTCTCCCATCCCTATATGGGATCCTATACGGTGCTGGGAAGACTTTGGAGGTAGACGAGCAATTCGGAGAGAAAATTAAAAATAAAAAAAGAGAGGTTGGGAAAGGAAGCAGAGAGAGAGGATTAAAAAAAGAAAGAAAAAAAAAGGTCCGCGCTCCGCCCAGCAAATAATGCTTGTTTAGTGTCACGTGACTCGTTAGGTACAAATTAGAATTCCCTCCAGTAGGTCTTCCCACTGTGAGTTAGGATCCCAGCGTCTTCAGATCTTTTGCTCTTGCTGCTCCCACGGTAGGTGATCGAGGCGTCTTACTGGATTAATACCATTGGATTATTTCTTGTGATCTGGTGTTTGCAGCTGTCATACGGTATTCGTGTTATATTGATCCGACATTTTATTTACTTGTTTATTTTATTTTCTATCATTTTTATTTCTTTATTTAATTTTTCAAAAATAGATCATAAGGATAGTTTCGAAATCATATGATGTAGGTAATAGATTTCAAACAGAAAAAAAAGTTTCTGGCTTTAAATTCAACTAGTAATAAGTCTAAGTCAGTTAAGAGAATGTATTTTTTTACATCCTTAGTAGAAACGTATTTTGTGAATCAACAATGTTATTGAAAGCATTGGCTTTCTTTTTCCTTTCCTAATTAAAAAAAAATATTTATCTTTGTGTGCATAAAACATATATAATGAAAAAACTAAATTTCAAATGCTGAATTTGAACCGATATCTCTTTAAATAAAATAAATGCTTTGGACTAATTTCAGAATCAAAATTTAATAAGCGAAATGAATAAAAGTTCAATAAATTTAACTGAATTTGGTAACAAAATATTCACAATAATTTTAAATAAATTTCAAAGTAATCTGCAATTCACTATTTTTTCATTTTATGATTCCAAAAAATACCAAATTTGGAAAAAAATCTCCTTGTTTCGAAGGAAATTAATTTTCCAAAAGTACCTAAATAAATTAACTAAGTTGTTACTGCCTAACTCAATAACGAGTATTTAGTAAGATAAAAATGTCTAATAATATGCAGATAACTAAATATTTAACCAGAAGTTAGAATAAATCAAAAAACTACTTACAACATCTACACATCTTTACTAGCTAAAGAAATTTATTTAATGCCTAAACGCTATAAAATTAGCTTTTAAAAAAAAATTTAAAAAACGCTTTTTAAAATCCCATTTGCTCCTTTCTAGTTGTAATTTGTTCTCTACTTTCAATTATCATTCGAATCATAACAAGGCAAAGAACTTAAAAAGTTATTTCTAATGACAAGAGGCTTTCCCAAGGTTTCGGATCTTCGGAAGAAGTTATCTCCCTCTCTTTTTTTGCGGAGCGAGAGTGGGGAAAATGTAACGGAATTGAGGCGCAAAAATCTTTCGAGTTTAAACGCTTATAAGAACTTATATCTTTTCATCTTCATTGCGGAAAGAAGTTTTTGAGAGCAATTGGATGACTTAAAATGTGTTTGAATTTCTCTTTTTTATTATAACCGTTGTACAAGTTTTTAGTGATGAACTTTTTTATATCAGTTAGGATACTTTAATTTAATTGAAATGTATTACAAAACTTTGTTTTACCTGTCGACGTTCCAATACGTCGTGACGCTTTAACTTCAAAAACACTAGATGCAAAATCTCTCAGAAGGATATAACATTTTCTAATAGATTAATTTCGTTGATTCTACTTAAATTCATGAATAAATAAATGTTTATTTGATTTAGTGGTACATAATTGAATTGAGTTTGAGTTTCAACTATATGACATTTAAAGGCATTTTTTAAAGTACTTAAAGTTAATTATCTAAAAATCAGCATTTATGCAGATAGCGTTTTTACATATTAAGGTAGTCATGTGGTTTGTTTTCTTTTCCTTGTAAATATATGTATTCTAACTATAACCTATGACTTCTTAAGATACATTGTTACGAGTCTAAAAATACAGAAAAATGTTGCATAGCAAACGTTAGCTGCCGATTTCATTAAAAAAAGTAAAAATAAGCAGTTATTCTCAAATGTTCAAATAAATAAATAACTAAATTAATGTATACAATTGAATTTTCCTATTGTTTAAGAACTAGAGTGTTGTAAAAAGTTCCCACCTCTAAAGATCTATGTTTTTCTAAACTGATTTTTTAAAAATGCGTAAACTTTCTGAAAATACAAACAATTTGTTAAAATAATCTTGCGCATGAGAAAATACAGTGGCGCTAAAGTAAATTACTTAACAGGTAAACAAACAGATTAGAATAAATTTTGGTCTTTGAGCTCAGTCTCAAAATTAGATAATAATATTAAAATGAAATCTTTTTCCATTATGAAATCTAATTCAACTTTCTAATAAAAATTGAATTAGTCTAGTAGTTCATAAATAAACGTGCGAATAAAACCACAAATTGTCTTTCAAAATCAATTGGAAATTCGCAACGAAGTTTTGAAACATTCATTGGTAACGTTAAAGTGTAACGTTAATTTTCAAGCATTACATTCTTAAAAGTATTTATCATTTTCACGGACAAAATGAATAAATAAATAAGCAAAACTATTTTTCTTGCTGCTGTCCAGACATGCTCCAAAAGTCAAATTAAATCTGATGGTGGTTTCATAGGTACAACTGAAGCATAAGTTGAATCAGGCTTTAATTGCTAACAAAAGAATTGCAAGAGCACCTATTATTCGTCAGAACTTATTTTCATACCCAAATAAAATGAATCCCTTCTAATGCGCAAAAATTCACATAAAACTGAAATGAAGTACAATAGCAGAGCTCTCGTAAGCTCCAATAAAAATTAAGCGTTAACTATAACTATAAGATGCAATAATTTTAAAATCAATGCAAAATATGCAGCACATTTTGAAACAAATGTTTTAATCAAAAATTCAAAAATTATCTCGTTAATTCAGAGACAAAAGTAAAATGCAAAACTTTTCCTTTCAACCACATACGTAGGTCTTAAACTGTTTAGTATTTTCTCTTAGGTACTGACTCATAGAGCTATACTTATGGGGAGCTTTATGGATTTCACTTTTTTGAAAATCAGTAAGAGATTTTATTTTCTCCATGGATTGCAAAACAAAAATCGGAGGCTAACTGAATCAGCAGACGATAGCTAAAGAGAACCAGATTTTTTTTTTTTTTTTTTTTTTGTGGGGGGGGGGGGGGCAACAGAAGAATGAGATTTTTTTATCACAACTAAACTTGTTTAAAAAATAAATAGAAAAAGAAAGAATCAAAATCGTTGCATTTATGCTAATTTATGAAAAATTCAGCTATTTTTATTTTTATGACATAAAAATAGCTGAATTTTTAACAAAATGTCAGGTGATTTTCACTGTTCAGAATTGATATTGATATTGATTTTTTTCCCCTTTCCTTGTTTGCAGCTTGATCCGCATCAACCATGTGCGACGACGATATTGCCGCCCTCGTAGTGGACAATGGCTCCGGCATGTGCAAGGCCGGTTTCGCCGGAGATGACGCCCCAAGGGCCGTCTTCCCCTCCATCGTCGGACGACCCAGGCACCAGGTACGTTCTCACCTTCATTTTTTTTTTTCTTCGTTGAAGCTCGTGTAGTAATGGGGCTGGATACAATCAGGGTAATTTTGATAAACAATATGCTTGTCCCATTTCAACTGCCGCCCCCCCCCCTCTACTCATATTCCAATAGTAACATTAAAAACTAAAAATTAAGTATTAATCTGGTTCACAGTTATCCTCTCGCTCAAGATAAGTTTGAACCATGTGAAATATATGATGTAACGAATGCTGTTATAGTAAGAGTAGCGCAATTTTGAGGCAGAAAAATAAAAGTTCAAAATGTTTAAAAATCTCCTATTTTTATTTCGTAGTATAGAAAGGTTCTTTATTATATTGCATGGAACCAGGGCATAATTAATGAATAGGCCAACCAGGACGGGGCCTATAGCGCCCACTTTTTAATGGTCTCCAAATGACTAAAATTGTTTCAGTTTATAACTGTAAGTGTTAGGTTTGACTACAAGGTGGGCCTGGAAAAAGTTCGTGGCCCCGGGCCATTCAATGTTTTAACCAGGCCTGCATAGAATACTGCAACCTAAGACAAAGAGGCATGAGACTTCAACAACTTCAAATCAGAATACAAAAGTAGCTTCCTAAATAGTTACTCCGTTAAATGTGGAAGTAATATGGAAAATATATATCTATTGGAAACTATATGCTATGGCAAATTCGTATCGCTAATATTTTACCTCTTTTATCCCAAAAAAATGCATCAGCACTTTCGTTTTGTTTACGACTCGAATCTAGTTTTAATCTGATTGTGCTTCGATCTTCTACTTTCCTTTGAAGTTAAAAGTACTAGAAAATATTAAGTGGTATAAAGTTAACCCACGTGATTTAAAGATAACATAAATGAATGCAGCTTTTATACTGTCGCACGTTTAATGTAAATATGCAAACAAAATGTTTAGTAAAAATCTTAGTAAAGAAAATCTTTTACATTTGGGATAATGTACATTCATATCTGTTTACCAGTAATAGAAAGAAAAGAAGAACAATTAAATTGCTTGATAGATTAACGAAAGATTGTAGTTCGAGGAAGGGGTTCTAAAAACTCAAGGACTACCAAATTAGAGGAAAGAGACATAATACTTAGTACACTCAACCCGTCCCCCCCCCCTGAAAAAAAGAAAAGAAAAATAACTATTATAATTTAAAGTTATTAATTAATCCTCAAAGAAGAAGTTCGTAAAGTTCAAAATACTCTGACGTTTAAAAAACAGAACTAATTCGTTGCTTTTATAAGAATAAAGCTCCATATACTATTTATCGAAATCTTGACTATGATGCACAATGTTTGGATTTCGCTTTTTTGAAAATCAGTAAGAGATTTTATTTTCTCCATGGATAGCAAAACAAAAATCGGAGGCCAACTCAATCAGCAGACGACAGCTAAAAGAGAACCAGAATTTTGGAGGGGGAGGGGCAACAGAAGAATGAGATTTTTTTTATCACAACTAAACTTGTTTAAAAAATAAATAGAAAAAGAAAGAATCAAAATCGTTGCATTTATTCTAATTTATGAAAAACCAGTATCTTTCATCAAATGATTGATTTAAAAACAATTGAAATATACGACAACAGTTTTAGTTATTCACTGATAATCACTTGTCCTGCACTCCACGTATTTACTTCTTGCAAAAGTCCTGATCATGCGACGTTTCTCTCTTCCTTGCCAGGGTGTGATGGTGGGCATGGGTCAGAAGGACAGCTACGTGGGCGATGAGGCCCAGAGCAAGAGGGGCATCCTCTCCCTCAAGTACCCCATTGAGCACGGCATCGTCACCAACTGGGATGACATGGAGAAGATCTGGCACCACACCTTCTACAACGAGCTCCGAGTCGCCCCAGAGGAGCACCCCGTCCTCCTCACCGAGGCTCCCCTCAACCCCAAGGCCAACAGGTAGGCTTTAACAACTCAGTTATCAACTCTTAAAATCAGAGTTTCCAGAGAACTGAATCAGAAAAAGAAGACTAATCTCGATGAATCCGTTCTTACAGGGAAAAGATGACCCAGATCATGTTTGAGACCTTCAACAGCCCCGCCATGTACGTCGCCATCCAGGCCGTACTCTCCCTGTACGCTTCCGGCCGTACCACCGGTATTGTACTCGACTCTGGCGATGGTGTCTCCCACACCGTCCCCATCTATGAAGGTTACGCCCTCCCCCACGCCATCTTGAGATTGGACTTGGCTGGACGAGATCTCACCGACTACCTCATGAAGATCCTCACCGAGAGGGGATACTCTTTCGTCACCACAGGTACGACTGATTCTACTCTACCACAAATCTCACTTGGACAGGAAAATTTTCCGACTTAGGGGCACATTCAACTCTAATAGAATTTGATCGAATCGAATACAATCAATTGCATCTACCAATAGCGAAGCCAGACATTTCCTTTTACCCACCCGGTAAGGGAATGTCCCGCCACGCTTCTGGTAGATAGAATTCGATCGATTTGATCACAATCGAGTTGAATCAGCCCTTTAGAGGTATATTCAACTCCAACTGAGTTTGATCGAATAGAATATGATCAATTACATCTACCAATAGAGTAACCGGAAATTTTCTTTGCCAACCCAGAAGAAAATTTCTTGATATACAACTGATGGATAAAAATCGATCGAATCGAACAAAACCGAGTTGAATATGCCCCTTAGAATCACAAACAACCGTATTCCTAACTGATTCAAACTTAAGGCAAACGCTCAAACCGCTGTTTGAAGCCTTCTTCAATATTGTCGAGTTGAGCCGCTGTCATACACCTGAATTAAAGGCTGACGAATTCTGATCCGTTAGAAGGATTTGAACGATGCTTCGGTGTCAGAATGAGGTTCAACTTATCTGGTCGTAAGAAAGTTTCAATCAGAGGTTCGGCTGCCTGACTGAGGCTAGAGTACGACCATCATGAGCATATTCACTAGCCGACATGATCCCCAATTAAATTCCAGAATTACTGAACCTTCTTTAATCAATCAGAAAACTTCAATCGGCGGGTTCAAGTGTTTGCCTGAAACTCGTTCAACTCGGTTAGTGAATATGCCCCTTAATATTTTCAATGATTTAGTCAGATATCCATTTTTTCTCTCACGAATAATCATTACGATTGGATTTACTTTAAATCTAAATTTGCAGCAGATGCACTCACAAAACGGCAAGAGCTAGTTTAGTCCAGCTAATGAAACTTTCTAGACAAACTAAACACTCAGGAACACACAGTTAGGTAAGCCTAGCTTCCGAAGGAAAAGCTGGAATCTCTTAGTGAAAAAACAAAAAGTGTTTTAGATGTGCTTAGAACTTAGCCGAAGAAAAGAACATAAATTAAATCAGCTCTTCCAAAGCTTCTATAAGCTAGGTTCGATGTCCGGCGTTTCGGCAACGTGTCATGAAATATTATTTAAAAAGTGAAACAAGAAAGAAAAAAAAAGAGAGGATTACTATTTTGCCTTTTAACCCCTTACCAGTTTCTTTTTTTCTTTTTCCTAGAGTTTGGTCCGAAATATGTGCCACATTTTTTATTGCAATTTTTTGTTCATCTTACATTTACTCACGCTTTTTAGCAATCAGAGCAGAAAACACAATAGTCTGCAAACTATCATCTACTGAAGAGCTATTGCCATTTTTAAGACCAATTTGATACTAAAAATAGAAAAAACACGGACGAAACTGAAAGCGAAATTAAAATCAAATTGTCGGTTCGACATACGAGCAAATTAGTTATTGCCCGATGGCGTACGGGCAAAGCAGAGAAGGGATATTCAGAATATTTGAGATTAATTATTTAAAAGAATTCCAAAACATTCGCATGTGATGTTTTAAAAATTCACATTGCTTTTCCCCCATTTTCTGCATAGCTATTTTTTTATTTAAAGCACAACACGTGAAAACTCGCATTTTTGAGATTTTCAGCCGATTTTACAAGTGGAATACGCGTAGTAGAGACTTAACAATATCCGAAAAATCAGAGGCTAAAAATAATTCTGAGCATTCTAAGACAGAGCACTATATATCTGTTAAAAACATCTCTGTTCCTAACCGTGTAATCTTCTTTTCTCACCCCAACAGCCGAGCGAGAAATCGTCCGGGACATCAAGGAGAAGCTCTGCTACGTCGCCCTGGACTTCGAGCAGGAGATGGCCACCGCCGCCTCCTCCTCGACCGTCGAGAAGTCCTACGAGCTCCCCGACGGCCAGGTCATCACCATCGGCAACGAGCGCTTCCGTACCCCCGAGGCCCTCTTCCAGCCCTCTTTCTTGGGAATGGAATCTAACGGCATCCACGAGACCACCTACAACTCCATCATGAAGTGCGACGTCGACATCAGGAAGGACCTCTACGCCAACAGCGTCCTCTCCGGAGGCACCACCATGTACCCCGGTATCGCCGACAGGATGCAGAAGGAGATCACTGCTCTCGCTCCATCCACCATGAAGATCAAGATCATCGCTCCCCCCGAGAGGAAGTACTCCGTATGGATCGGAGGATCCATCCTGGCCTCCCTCTCCACCTTCCAGCAGATGTGGATCTCCAAGCAGGAGTACGACGAGGCCGGCCCATCCATCGTCCACCGCAAGTGCTTCTAAGCATCATCATCACACACACACACACAGAGAGACATTTGGATTATATTTTTAATCTCGGCTACCGCTCTTTTTACCAACTTGCTGTAACATAAGGCTGATGCTTAACTCACAGATTGTGGTACACTGGTGTAATTCCTATCACAATTAAAGTCAATGTAATATTTTTCCGTATGTCTTTCATTCAAAAATGAAAACGGCGTCTGAGTGACTTTCTTTGAATTATATCATTTCAACTCGGATCTATTTTTCACTACAGGTCCACCGTACCCCTTCTACAACTCCTGGTTTAACTGGTTGGATAGGGCTCTGAAGAGGGCTTTGTTCTTTTGATCCACCACGAGGATTTTTAGCTTCCCCCGGCCACCATTTATGAAGACGGTGGATCTTCGATCGACTAGAATGGAACTCAGCACACCTAATCTCGCAGCTTGTAAAGGAAACGCTGATCCTGTTGTTGTCTTGTGCCAGCTAGACTGGCAAAATGGGGTGCTCTGCTTCACTTACCCAACTGTACCGTAATTTTGTGTGAAGTCCGACTTCCACAGTACACACATGACATATGGACCCGTCCATAGAGTAGGAAACCATTCACAGCAAAACACATTCACATGAAAAAAGGACAGGGACATGAGAGAAGAAAGTACATCCATGCTCGAGGAGGGATTCAAACCCAGAACCTCCCCTCCGATTAGACTTCTCTAACCACTGGACAAGGTGGTCGACAACATAGATCCTAATCACAGCATTACCCATTAATGCCTAGCGTCCCTTTTTAGGGACGGTCCAAAAAAGGGTCTGAATTTCCCCAAAATGAGCATTTCAACCAAATAATAGTGTTCAATTAGTACCTTGGTATTGTTTCAATTCGTTATTAACAGATTGCAGCACATAACCATTGTAAAGTGTGTTCTGTAGCAGTTTTAATATGATCTTTATTGAAAATCACATCGTTCACAATCTCAAGAAAAAAAGCTAAGTTTTCAAAGTGATTCCCAGCTTCCCAGTTTATGTTAATTGCTGATTTTATTTTTTCTTATAAATGTCTTTTTAAATATTATATGGTAGGCATAAAAAAATTTTAGTAAAAAAAGTATGTACCCTCTGGGGTCTATCGTAACTTTTAAGGGACGATTCTTCTTTCCTTTATAAAAAAAAATTAGTTTTTACATAATATTTTTTTTATTATTTTTCCTGTTCATTAAACACTGTTTGTAACCAGTATACAAAATATCTTTGGAAAAAAAATGTCAGGCATTAATGGGTTAAGATGCTGCTAGGTTTAAGTTTACCTCAACATAGATAATTTATGAGTCAACAAAGGAAAGGAAGTAACCCAAAATTGTCCAAGTTTTTCGGAGATGCAAAAAAAACATTCGAACTTGTTTTTCCATGAAACGTTTAATAATAAGATACCCTAAAAATACCTCATAAATGAGGTTGAATCCTGTCAGCCCATAGTATTCAAATTTCAGGAACTTGGGTATATTACTGTAAAAGATTGGAGGAAGGTAAGGTAAAGAACGAGCGAATGTATTCTAAAACTTTTTGCAGTTTCAATTGTTTGAACTTTTATTAATCTTCACCTTATAGCAAAATGCGCAACATTCATAGACAGTAGATAATGAAAGATTAATTTCTTAAAGACTTTTGATAGGATTAATTAGGCCCTTGTCAAAAGCAGTGACTACCATACTACCAGCAAAATATGCTGATTCTAACGTCACACGAAAGGGTCACTCTCGGATGACTTAAATCTTGAAGGTCATATAGTTTGCAATAATAAAGGGGTTCCTTGTAGTGCAAAACACGTGTATGAAATTTATTTACCATGCTTATGTATTGCAACATACGCTGCTTCAACCACAATAATTTTCAGCGCTAACGTCTGATTCTTTTCTCGCTATGTTGAAAATGTTCAGCACTCTACTCCTTGAAATTTGTTTTCCCTCTATATTAGTATCCTTGCCGTGAAACACTTTTACAGGCTAACGAAGTTCTCTGAACAACGTCTGCTTTCATCAAACTATTCTCTCTTATGGGTCTCAATAACATATCAAGATCGAAATCATTCAAGAATTGAAATATCAGCACAAATATCAAAAGGAAGAAATGAATTCTTTATTATTTAATGCAAAGGAAAAAGGAATTCTAACCATCCATTCATAAAAAAAGACAAAAATATAAGTTCAGAAACTAATTCTTTTTCAATATTTAAGTGAATGTTTCAGTTTAACTCTCATTTTCTGGCTATCTGTGCTCAACACTAAAGAAATAACTTACAAGGCCTTGAATGGAGGTCTTTTTGTTTTTTTAATTGTGTCATTACCTTTATTTTATTTCCTCTTTAAAAGTAAAATAAATTGTAAAAACTTAGCATTCAAAAAAAGAGAAAACTTTTAAACATATTATTTATTTATTTATTAATCTCTGACGCAACAAGGAAGTTTTTTTTCGAAAGGAAGCTGATCGAGAGTGTCCTTAGCTAGGTCGCTTCTTTGTATGATATTAATTAGTAAAGATATTAGAGTTAAAAACCTCTAAAACGTTTTTCACGATTTTTGCAGTGAAAACATATTTGGAAATTCAAAACAAATAATACCAAAAGGAAGTGTACGTTTCTCTGCTGTTCCAAGTACATTCTGATAGAATATGCTTGGAACTTCCATGTTACATATAACTCGAATTATAATGTTCTTTCAGCAGATTTTAAATTCGACTAAGTCTTTTTTTTTCGCACTTGGTACCCGATGTCATTGTTGATTGAAAACCCAAGTAGCATCAACTCATCGGATTTTGCTCGGCCGATCAACTAACTCCTCGTAAACTGATCCCGTAACGCACGACGATATCGTTCCGATCAGTATCCGAGCACGGTTTTCGATGAGCTATTTTTCATCGGAAAGCGATATCCTTCCGATCAATTTTCCCGATGAAAATAAGATGAGCTATATTCCATCGGAAAATGATATCCTTCCGATCAAGTTTCCCGATGAAAATAAGATGAGCTATATTCCATCGAAAAACGATATCCTTCCTATCAAATTTCCCGATGAAAATTAACCGAGCTATGTGTTATTGGAAAACTATGTACTTCCAATCAAATTTCCCGATGAAAATATGCCAAGCTACAGATTTCATCGGAAAGAGGTCGTAAAGATCAAATTTTCTGATGAAAATTTTCCCAATCTCAAATTTTTGTTAAATATGCAGTGTTGGTCTCATTATTCGTAGACTTGGTAGCGTGGTGGTAGAGCGTTGGCTTTCCGCGCTGATAACTCGGGTTCGATGCTGGAGTTGGCCAGTCGCAAATGGTTGGGGGAAATAAAAAAGAGGTTCCAAAATTCACTGCCACGGAACTAAACTGCGCTCTTTTTTCTTTAAATTGATCCAACTCTCATCGTATTTTGATCCAAAATTTATCGCCACGGAACTACACTGCTCGTATATTGATCCAACTCTCATCGTATTTTCATCCAAAATTGATCCTAAATTCATCGGCACGGGACTGCACTGCTCGTAAATTGCTCCAAATCTCATCGTAAACTCATCGGATTTTGCTGCTCGGATTCTGATTGGCCGATGAGACATATTGGAGCAATTCCCGATGAAAACTCATCGAAATCAGATCACTGGCCGATGAGAATCTCATCGGGTTTCGATGAATGGCCGATTATCGGCCGATGAGATTATGCTGCTAGGGAAGGGAAAAAAAACTCAATATAATTTTGAAATCTTATCTGTTACTAGTTTCTATTTGTGTCAATGTCTTGTAATTGATTTAAGTATGAGGCTTTTAAAACAATTTTCAATTTTTTCCTCCTGATTGCTTTTGAGACTTGCAAATTTTACTGCATGTGATTATTCTTCTTTTTCCGTGTTTCCCATGTCCTCTCGAAAAATCTATTAAATATATTTAATCTTCGAATGCGTTCTGAGAGACCTGTGAAGTTCATCTCAATTTGAGGATATGAGTTCGGCATTCATGTTTTCTTTCTTTTTTTTTTTTTTTAATTTAATCTTAGTCAGAAAAGTGAAATAGTTAAGATAACGTGCAAGTTTGAGAATGAACAAATTGGAAATTTGTTCTGAAAATGATTGTACATAAAGAAGGAATAATGAATTTTGTATCATAACTTGCGATGAAATATTATTTTTAATTTTGCTAGTTACTTTGTAGCTTCAAAAAAAAGGTGAGAAATTGTCACCACAAGAAACCATGGGGCAAAGGGAGAAGTACAATATTTTTGTAATGAAAAATTTTCTATTTGGTAATTAATAGTAGTTTCATCAAATGAATGCTTGAATAAACTAGTAAAAATTAAAAGAATTATTAATGAGAAATAAACAAATAAATAAGTTAATGAGAAAAAGAAATGAGTGGATGAAATAGAGATTGAACAAGAAAATATGCGAATGAACGGTAAATAAGTGAATTAATTAGTAAAAGAATGTAAACTAATTAATCAATGAAGAAATACTTATGTGATTTAATAAACGAATGAATGAGTACATGAACTATTTCAATTTGCCCCGCGTGCACTACAAATTACATTGAACATTTAAAATCAAAGCATGCCTATAATAGACTAAATAAGTACAACACTGGACATCAGTAGATCTCAATTAGTATTTAAAATGATAATTTCAAAAAAAAAAAAAAAACTATTTTATAATAAGAAATATTTTTGAAAAACCAGATATTACAATAAATGCATAAAATTTTGAAAATGCTGCATTCTTGGAACATATATTTCGAAAAACAGTCTCCAAAAACGCACAAAAATTGCGCTTTTGACCTGTCCCTTTTCCGAAAATGATCCCCTCCTGAACCAGAAGCCGTATCCGCCCTTGAATCCATCCGTTAATCTTTAAATCTTGATTCTCCTTCAATGCAAACAAAATGATATTTAATCAACCTGAGTCAAGCCTTTGTTCAAATAAAAGTAATATTTCAGACATCATAAGGATTTTTGAAGCCAAGCATCTGTACTGGTAGATAAAGTATCTACCAGTTTGTCGGCTATCTTAGCTACAATAAGAGGATTTTTGCCTCCGGCTCGATCATTGGCTATTCCTAACTGAGGATCCCATAATAAGGGCGAAACTGCAGTCTTAGGATGCTATGATCAAGCTGTGGGTGCATTTGCTTCAGTTCTGCCTCAGCCCTGGCTTACGGGCGGTAACTCATTGCACATTAATAAGATACTGGTTAAAGTGCTACTCTATAGAAGAACACTATAACGAACAGAGGAGTTGTCATTTCTAGCATACAGAAATATAATTTTAGACAATGAAAGTTTTAAGAAAAGTTTCGCTCTTCTGAGACAAGTTCTGCTGCTTCTTAAGTAAAATGGCGTCTTGAATCCAAATATCACCCGTTTTCCCCCATCACCCACCATTTTCTGGAAAAAGCTCAATTCTACGTTTTTGATTTCAGTGCATTTTGCTTCGAGACTCTAAAGTAGATGAAATTAATGCTATAGTTAAACTAGTTAATATCACTGGATTTTGAAACAAAATATGCAGCAAACAGTCTGCTTATATATTGTATTTTTCTGCTTTGTGAAATCTTTATTTTTTTCAATTGCAGCACATCAGACATTTTTGTTTGAAATACTTCTTTTTGTATTTTTCCTTCTGGCCAAATGGATATGATTATTCATCATTGAAGTATGTAGGAAAAATACTTGAACCAGAAAGAAACCGATCAAAGTACCTATTTTAATAATACACTGCACAACAAAAACAGAAAACTTTAAAAAAAATAACAAATGTATCAGTGTTGATCATTGCAAAATTCCAGTATTTTGTCATTGTTATAAATGCTGCACAAGTAATGTACGATTTTCATTTTTTAATGACACAAATCACCGCTATTATTGACACTTGCAGCCAAGAAAGCCAATCATTTTTTACGTCTGAGGTGGGAAAAAATGCTTAAAAATTTTTATGCCCACTCTGCGGCACCTAAAAGGACTAAGTCGTCCATTAGACGCACGCTGATTTTAAGATACCTTAGAAAGCAAGCTTATTAAACCAGGAATGTAAAACAGGGTTTGTACACAAAAATATTATCTTTTCTTTTTTTAAAAGAGCATTCAAAAATTTCACAAAGTTCATATAAAATTCCAGGTTAAGAAGAAAACCATTTATGCCACACTATAAAAGCTTCGAAATCAATCCTTAATAGTAGACAATAAAGATCACACTGACTATCACCAACCTAAAATAACAATATTTAAAACAGTTAAATTTTAGATAGTACAATCAGTAAAAACTTTCAAAAATAATTTTAAAATCCAATTAAAAATTTTGCTGTGTGCTATTAAGAGACTTTTAATAGAGTATTTTTTCCACATTAGTTTGCTTCATACAAGTCATAATTTTTGAGTCTTATGTCCACCAAAGTTTATTATCAAATACACTGCTTTTAACCACGTGGGATTCGAGAGTGCCACTATTTGAGGCTGTAGATTCGGCAAATAACGGCACTGATTGCAGTAATTATTTAATAACTTAAATCAAATTCAAAAAAATAAACAAACTGTTAAAATAAAAAATAAAATAAGTAGATTTAAGGTAGAATTGTAAAAATAGCTTCTAATTTTAAAAATTATTGAAAAATTCAGGAGATGCAAAAGGATTGTAATCTCAAACATGCCAGTTTCAGGGCAAAGCTCAAGCTCAATAATGCTGGCATGTTTCCAAAATGTAGTTGATTAGATGAGTTATTAGTTGTGAAAATTCAGTTAAATGGAAGCCTTATAAGTCAATCTCTTCAATCACTAAATTTAATAATGATTGTCACAGCCAGCAACGCACCTCTCCAAAAGTGGGGAAGAGGGGGTGAGGGAGAGGAGCGAACGGCGCGCAACAAAGGGGGTAGTTGACCTCTGGTAGTGCTCGAGAGAGGTTGGAGGTATCTCAGTCCCGTTGATATGGGAGGTAGTTGTTCTTCTCGCG
The DNA here is from genome assembly GCA_038373865.1 of Uloborus plumipes. Lineage (NCBI taxonomy): Eukaryota > Metazoa > Arthropoda > Arachnida > Araneae > Uloboridae > Uloborus > Uloborus plumipes. The sequence goes on along the minus strand of JAXGGA010002102.1, from coordinate 52,064 downwards.
GAGTGCGAGACTGGTTATGCTGGCTCTTGCCAGGTTCATAAGTTTTGTTCATACTCGTCTGTATATTTCATCATTCATCATCACTCTTGTACAAAGAACTGTAAATAAAAGATTTGTTGTCTATAGCCCAATCGTACCTCACTATCACCACATTTCCGATATTTAACAGCCCCCGCTCGGTCAGCTCTGACAATGATATTAAAAATTTTTAAAAAGTAAAAAATAAGAAAAAACCCGCGAAAAAAGACTGCAAAAGAAATTTTGAGGAGTTTTTTTAATGAACCTTTTATTGAATAAATCGCAAAATTCAAGGGCTAATATTTTAAATTTTTTTTCAAGCGCTTGAAAATGAAACTTTATATTAAAATTATACGGACTATGAGAAAAGTTTGAATGATGTTTAATCTAGGATCAATAAATTAAAATGTATCATAGCAAAAAGCTTAGAAAGACTTAGATATTATTTTTGAAAAAAAAAAAAAATCTGATACATGTTAGTTTTAATGGCTTCTTAGCAGATTGAACACATATGCAGACAGTGAAATTAGTCCAAAAAAGAAAACAAGGAAGACAAAAATTAAATTTCCTTAAACATTTAATGTCAAATTGCTTTAATATTAAGCTATATTGTGGGAAAAAAGCTGTGTGACAATTATACAGGACAAAAAATTCAGAATGAACTGTTCGGTAAGATGTCAATATAACGATTTACATTCAAAACAGCATTAGAATCAGTCAGCTTTATTTATAATTTCAGTGGGAATTTTTTACTGCAATACAATTTTCGACTATAAATCTTCAAATCTACATTATTTTGTAGAAACTGCTCCAATTAAGAGTTTTCACCAATGATGTTTGTAATGACAATGGTAACCTAAAGATGAAAAAATAAAAATAAATAAATACATTTAGTGAATTAAAACAAGTACTTAACCTATTAGTATACAACAAATTAAAATTTCAGGCAATAAAGTATAACCTGATAAAATATGAGGGTAATGAACATTTTAAAGTACATAACTGCAAAATTACATCATTACTATACTGGCAGTTTGCATTAAAATATTAATTCTGTGCATTATTTTCTCAAACACAACCTCAAAAAAAACTTCCATTGTAATAACAGCAAAACTGAGCAGATCATATTGAGTTTTTAGGTTTTTGAATTTCAAATAAAATGTTAAGATTAATCTGCCTGGAAATTTTTAAAGCGATTCTCAGAACAAAGTGTTAAAGAAATTGATAGAACTATTACCTTATTACAATAAACAACGTGGTAACTTATTTGAAGTCGATTTTCCCAGAGCCAATGATTATAAATTAGTAAAATGGGACGAGGCAAGTTAAAGTACAAATAAAAAAGATAAGAAATTCTGTCAAGAACTAAACAAGTCAACTTTTCCATGTACTGACATCACATTCTATAGCATCTGATCAACATTCTCTTAATTATCTGATATTGCAAATCATGTCAAATGTCAAACTTAACTTTATAGCACTTACAGCAGACTTCTAAAAAAAAAAAAATATGCCTCTCTCTCATTTGATGAAATAGATATGTAAAAACTAAACAAACAAATAAAAAAAAAATGTAGCACCTTTTAAACAATGTAGATAATATATTTCTTCCATAGAAAAATTCTTTAATCATTTAAAAAAAAAAAGGAATTAAAAATAGAAAGCACATAAAAATACATTATGTCATTACAAAAAAAATCATCGTTCATAAATAAAATGTTTCACCTTTTTTAAAATCTGTTGCCAATTAAAAAAAAAAAACTATATATATATAGTGCATAAATATTTATATATAAAAATGAATGTATGTATCTATGTATGTGTGCCCTTTATAGACTCAAAAAGTACTCATCGTATTTTGCTAAAAATTTTACTGTTTGTATCACCACTAGGCATATCAAGATATCAGTTTGAAAAAAAAATCAGACAGGTTGTTCTTTTTTTATTCCCTTTTCAGATGAAGTTTCCACATAAAATACCTTTCCTCCATTCAAATCATTATTCAGTGCTTCATCTCAACTTCCCCTTAAAATCTAATTTTATATTTGATATTGTGTTTGCTTTGAGTGGTTTTTTGAGGGTGTTTTCAATTCAAATAATTAAGAAATATTTCTTTCATGAGTATTCACCCTAAAATGTATAATACTTTTGTTTTTATATTTTCAAAAGTAGAAACAAATTTTTTTAGAAAATCATCACATTTAAAATAAATAACGCATTTAAGTTTGATTTCACGTTGTCTTTCACACCCAGTTAACCAACCACGTTGTCACAAAAAATACATTGATAAATAATTTACTGTCGTCCCCGCTTAATCGGGTAACGGATAAACAAATACCCGCTTATACGAATAAAATATTTCGGAACCGATGCCATAGACCTAATGTTAAACATCCCCGCTTAATCGAATATTTGTTGATTTTAATGTTATGTTCTTTTGATGCTAATTTCATGCCTCCTTCTTTTTTTTTAATTACAAATTTCTGAAAGTGAAGCTGCATCTCTAGAAGAGGTGATCACACACCCTACTGATAAATGTTTGCAGCCATAAATTTTTAGTCAGAGATTTGCTTATACTGCTCTTCTGAAAACAGGTTTTCCTTTGTTATTTAATTTCATGTAGAATTGTCTCTGGCTAACAAAACATAGGTAGCTGGTGCACTAAAAGAGAGAGGGAGGGGGATCAGTAGAGGTCATGCCCCTAAAGCTGACTTTTTTGAGAAAATTTAATATCATTGACTAAATGACCTTAAAGTTTGGGACACTGCTTAAAAAATAGGTACACATGGCCATAGTAGACTCTTTCCTCCCAAGTCAAAAGTAAATTAAAAATTTTATGAAGTAATAAGACAAGATAAATATGAAACACACATTTATTAAGACAATTTTTTTTAACACATGCATCAATCAATAATATCCCTTTTTTATCAATCCTAATTTTGAACTTAGAATCACACATGGAGGGTCAAGACCTTTTTACTTTTGGAAGTGAGAGAGCAGTCTCCTCCCCCTCCCCCCATGAGCTGCCTATGCAACAATATATAAAATTTCAATAAATTGCTTTAACTTTATAAACAATTTTTTCTCTTTTTTTTAAATTTATTTTTCAGATAGAATAAACAAACTAATAGTTACACTAAAATCTTTTAATGAGCCTGCTGCAACCAAAAGGTTAAGAATTTAAAATTTTGATTTTCGCCGTGACACAAAGTTCAAAATAGCAGCAGCAATTTTGCAACTCTTTTCAAAAAGAGATTTGCTAAACAATGCAAGATTCTCACCTCTGAAGGATATATGTTAATTCAAATCTTATTGCACTACAGATTTTTAAGAATAACATGAGTTTTCAAAATTAAATCATTCTTATTTCTTGGACTTTCTTTAACTAGCAAAACATTTTACATTATTACAATCAAATTTAATTCAGTCAATTATTTTCTACAAAACGTTAAGTTAGAACATTCTACATGGTCATGAAACATAATATACATACGTAGATGCTCATAGTTGATAACGTAGAAAAGAGCCATGGTTCCACAAACGAACTGAATCACAGGTGTCAAACCAGATCGTTTAGGCAAAACATATTTAAACTGCCATCTCCAGAAAGCTAAAAAGATAAACTCTTAGCATTGTTTACGGAAAGTAGTAGTTTGCATGCAAATAAAATCAAACATAAACAGTAATACTAATTTTTTAAGACTTATCAAGAAGTTAAAATATTGATTATTCTATAGTCAGATTAACATTAATAAATATGAAGCTCAATTCAACAGAAATGTTTCAACTTCTTTTGACAACAAAAAATTAGTTCATTTAATGTTCATAAAAAAAGGTGGTTCATTTAATGTTCTATAAAAAATAATTTTTGCTGCAGTTTAATAGAGCAATATATCAAATGTATTTTTTTTTCTCTCTCTTAAACTTATTCAGTGGTCAGCTGATCAAAGAAGAAGAAAAAACCTACCGCTGTCACAAAGAACTTAAAACGGAGTATGAGATTTTTTTAAGCTGATAGTCTTCAATATCTCTGAATGTTACTTTTAAAGAACAACTGTTATTTGAACCTTTTCTCCGGCATGTCAATACAAATATTTTTCACTTCACTATTATAAAAATGCAAAGTGATTTTTTTTACAGAAATTAAAATTAGTTTTTATATGGGACAGATGACATTTTTTGGAATTATTTTAACTTGATCTTTTAAGTTTTCTATTAAACCCAAAAAATAATTTATGAGGAACATTTCAAATGCTAATGTTCTTTTATAGCCATTCCATTAAAATAGTATACATACTTTATCAAATTTTAACATATTTCATAAAATTTTGAACATTAGTGTTGATTTTGTAAAATAAAACAATTTTTAAGAATTACACAAAATAGTGGAAAAACATAAGAGAAATGAACGTAAACTCAGTGAAGAAGTATACAAAAGACTAATTTCAGGAGATTGGGGCTAACTTTGCAAATAAATGTTAGATTTTTTGGGAGCAGTGTTCAAAGCAACAAATTGTTAAATACCACTAAATACAACGCTTCTTATTTTTGTGGTTTATACAAGTTTCAGCAAAGTTTCAAGTACAGCAATGAGCTGAATTTTTCATTTTATTTTGTAATTTTACTGATTTGTGGCTTCTTAATGAAAAATTTAAAATAAACAACCAGACATGTTTTTGTTAAAGATTTTCACACTAAAACGCAATCTGTTGCAGCTCAAAATTTGCCGTTTCAGACAGGGTTGGCAGGTTTCTGCCAAAGCGGTAAAAATCACCGTTAGAAACCGGTTAAAACCGGCATGGCAAAAACCAGTTTTTGCCACATTTTTTGCAGAAACCGCAGAAACTCAAAAATTTTACATGAAAGTAATTACTGACATACAATAGATAAAACACAGGAGAAACAATTAAATGTTGACCTAAGTAAATTTATTTAAGAGATTACTACCATTCAAAATTAAAAGTTACATTGTTTGCACTCTGCAGCAGTCGATAACAAAATATAAATTTGGATGAAGTTTGAAACCTAAACAAATACTTGAAAGTAGCTTCATTCAGTTATGTTTAGAGTTAAATGGCAAGCTATTGATTTTTAGAGTTAAATAAAATAATATAAAATCTGGTATTTATTTTGTATGACTATTTGATATGCTACTAAACTCATTACTTAATGCAAACAAAAGAAAAAAAAATCAAACAACAAATCAAAAATGCTTGTTAGTCACAAAATTCCAAGGTTAATATTTCTAATACATAGCAATATCAATGATATACTTTGCTTCAAAAATATCGATATAATTTTTTTTCTTTTTACAATACATTATTGAATATTAAGTATTTTATCAAAATTTTACAAAAATGAAATTAACTTTTATTTTTTAGCTTACTTGGTCTAAGGTTTTTTAGAAATTACTGGAGTTATAATAGACATTATTTAATTTCTGCCAATTTTTGCCAGTTTCTGCCGGTTATAACCAGTTTTTGCCACTCGCAGGGCAAAAACAGGTTTCTGCAGGCAAAAAGCCAACCCTGGTTTAAGACTTAGTCTACTCTTAATACAAAAAAGAAAAAAGATTAGAGCAGATCCATAGAGCATTTAACAAATAAATTGGGTAAGAGAAACCATGCGCTCACTTCAGATTTTATCATATAAAAATAAAAGTGAAAAATCAAATACAGTAGAGAACCAATTATCCGGGATGTTCGGGACCACAGCTATCCCGGATAACTGAATTTCCCGGTTTTCTGGATCGCTACAAAGCGATATTTGCCAATTGTTTATAAAACTGAAGTTATCATAATAAATAGTAATGCATCTTAAAATCTGAGGAGAAAACGATCCAGAAGTGCTTATTGATATTACAATATTAAACATTTCTGAGCTATATGCCATTTATATGGTATTTACAAAGAAACCGTTCATATTCATTTAGGTATTTCAAAAGAAAAACGAAAAAAAAATCTTCAGTTTTTTAGAAATTGCCGAAAATGCGTATTTTAAAAAGTGGCGGATAAATGGACAAAATGTTGCCGGTTTTCTGGTTTCCCGGTATTTTGGTTCCCGGATAAAAGGTTCTGTACTGTACTTCTTTCTTGATGAACATTTAACTTTATCTACTGTTCAGTTGCCAAGTAAAAGTATTTAACCAAACAGAATATTCAATTTGTCTGACGAGTAGGCAGAATACTGAACACCAACCGAATATTTCGTGCACATCCTTAATTAAAATCAATCTATTTAAGACTAAAAAACACTTACCTCGGCTAAATGCACCAGCAACAGCACTAGGAGATTTATTTCGTCTAGCTAGCCATGAACCTAATTCTCCTAATTTTACTTCACCAAGAGGGATATCTTCTAAACAGATACATAATCCAGTTTAGTTGCAAAATCCACAACATAATAATTTCAATAACGTAAAAAATAAATTTTAATTTCATGATATCTACAGGGGTCTGTCCAGGATTTTTCACAGGGTCCGTTTTTTGTGAAAAACTAAATAATTTTGTGAAAAATCAAACAATTTTGTGAAAATCAAACAATTTTGGAAAAAAAAAATTGCAAAAAAAATTTTTTTTTTTAATTTAATAAAAAATAAAAATTAATTTCATTTATTTTCCTCTTAAAAAAAGCATATTAAATATCAAAAATGCGAAAAGTCCGATTCCTGTAGTGGATGCAAAGAGATTGCAGTTTTCAAAGTGATCATTCAAGTGACATCAAAAGCATAAAAACGGAACATAAAATAATAAAAAAAACAGATAATTTTCTGCCAAAATAAGGTCAAAACATCGCACCAAAGAAGTCAGATGGAGATAATTTTAATTTTAAATAGCTGATCGCTCTACCCAGAAGCAATCCCATTTTTTCTGCACCCCAGCTATCTGTTTGCAGTTCTAAGTTCATTCCGCTGATAATTGCTATTATTATTATTTTCTTTATGTTTAAGTTCATAGCAGGGAGAAAAATCCTTACTCTGCACTTCCAGAGAAATCTATAACAGCAACATCACAGCAAGCCACTTTGATTTGCATATGATAAAACAAACAAGCAGAACCATTAAAGCAAAACAACTACCTTTTTTAAGTTGTTAATTTCTTTAAAAGAAACCAACAAAAAGTGCTACATTTTGCACTAAAGATTTTTGCTTGCCCGAGCATCGCAGGGCCAGGCAGGAAGTGCCGACTTTTTTTTTTCGCAAAGTTGGCGGATAAACGATTCCCTTCTTTAACTTCAGAAAAGGCCCAAAAGTTATGGGCTCTTACACAGAAATATGCTGTGCATTATTTTGATTTCAGATTTGCTTTTTGAATGAATCATGTGTGAAATGCACGTTTGTTTGATTAGCATTTTGTGAAGGGTCCGTTTTGCTTGATCGTATTTTTGTGAAGGGTCCGTTTTGCTCGATAGTATTTTTGTGAAAGGTCCGTTTTGCTTGATCGTATTTTTGTGAAGGGTCCGTTAACGGACCCGAATTTCCTCTGGCCAGACCCCTGATCTACTTCACACTCCAGGGTCCCTTGTACCATCACAACTCGCAGTTTAACCGGGATGGGGCCCTGAAGAACACTGTTCTTTTGATCCAGATCAAGGGCCATGCAAACCCCTAGTCCATTACTCCCAGAGGTATTGTTTCACTTGAAGGACTTTATGACCACGACCCTTATTTAACGTCGCCCAGTCACCATTAGTAACGGCGGTGGATCTTTGATCGGCTGGGATTGAACCCGGGACCCTCTGGTCACTGTTCCGATGCCTTACCGATCGGACTACCACGGCGCTCTTCATGATCATCAGAAACGACATGCTTCACTCAAGAATTGGCAGTCGATTTTGACACAGATTTTTATCTGCTAATCAAGTGTTTTATGAAGAATGATGCTGTGGAAAGTTAACTTGTTTCAAACTTTTAATAGAAACTTACATAGGCAACTGCTGACAAAAAAACTAAGGGGGGGAGGGGTCAAAATATGTGTAAAGTTGGTGGTTGGCGTCTCTAAAGCTTTTTTTTTCATCGCCTGGGTTAACTAGATTTTTAACATTATTCAGATAATGACCTCAAAAATTGTGGAATATACAGTTAAAAATTGGGACAGCTGGCCACCGTAAACTTCCCATACCAATTCAAAAATCCATTTTTATGAAATAACCTGAGAAAAACCGATTTATTTGGAGTTTTCAGGTTTTATTTTTGTGAAATTAACCAATTACACAGTGTAAAAAAAAAAAAAGAATAATTTATCACTCGTTTTTTATTTTAATTCTAAAAAGCAAGGTACCTTACCTTTACTTTTAAAAGTGTGGGGTTAGTTACCCCTCACACGAGCCTCCTATGAAAAATTGCGTTATTTTTATAGTATAATTATTGTTCACATCCAATGAATGTGTATTTTACACTACATTGTCATGCTGCTCTCGGCTAATGGAAATGAAACGCTTGCAGTTTTCAATAACAGAAAATTAAACATTCTATAACGAGAAAATTTGAAAGGGCCCTGGTCAAAACCACTAACTTTAACTTTAAAGTGAAATTCTCAAACATCCAAACTGCTGTAAGTTCTTCGCAAATTATTTTGCAAAATTTTATAACTTGCATGAGCATGGTGAAAATGTGCTTGCCCGTGTGAGCAAATTGGAAAGTAAACACCTCCGTAAAAATGGATTTACCCGCTGTTATGCAAATATATGAGTTTTACAAACACTGCAGATGCGAGTACAAACAGCACGACAATTTCAGTTTAAAGTGATAAGATACTTACTTTTTCCATAAAATCTGGAAGGATCATACGGACCATGCACTCTTTCATTATATTCTGCTGGTAAACGACCAAAATTTTTCAGAAAACTCATAATTATTAGTATAAATTAAGACTCAAATGATATTGACTATGACCTCTCAGGCTAGAGGACAATATTAGTCACACAGCTTTTTATCGATTTTCTTTCATTATGCGCCGTGGCGAAGGAGTCAGATGAGAGGAATAGAAATGAAGTCTCTACTCTCCAACGTGAATTGACTTATCCGACATTTTGGTTCCAAAAAGACACGTGTGATTACACTGGTATGTGCACAAAAACCGCGTTGAAGTTGAAGAAAGCTAGTGCTTTTTATATAAACTTCAAACCTAATTGAAGTTTAACTGTTCCAACTAATAAAATGAGGATATTTCATTCATTTAAATTGTAGACAAGAAACAAGGATGAAAATGGGTTTCTTTACCGGAAATATTCCCTCATAAGCTAGTATTTAGTTTGAGAATTCAGTTACCTTACTAGATTTACTCAATGTGGCGTATTTTGACGATATAGCTACCATCCATTAAACTAACGAATTTCTAAACACTTAGGTTGGATCCAAAGTCGTCTCGGAACCAAAATGTTGGATAAGTCGACCTGTCCTCTGAAGGGGTTCTAGGTAATAGTCTGTATTCCTTTTTTTTTCATTCCCCTCCCCTTCTCAAAAAATCTGGTATCGACCAAACACTACCTTTTACGTGTCAATTTATTAGTCGATGCCTGAAATAGTGCTTGGAGTAAGCAAAATAATAATTCAAACATTTACACCCCTAATTTGCCACGAAACAATGCAAAAAATGCTTTTCAAAATTTTTCTCTCAACATTGCCGGTTTTAACATCATGCAGTGAATTTTTCGCAAAATATCGCCAAATTGAACCCAAATTAAAAAAATCATTTTTTTTCGCCAAGTTGGCGTCAAACACTTGGCGACACATTGCCAAGTGGTCGTGCCAATTCATATCACTTAAGTCTGCATTGAAATTAACAGATTTATCCCAAAAAAGGGGTCAAAGACCCCCCTTATACCCCCTTTACACGAGGACTGCTTTCGGGCGTCGGATGGCGGACATGTGACGTCACACGCCTGATGAAAATCTTCTCCCATTTACACCACTCCGGAAAGCAGACTGCGGCAGACAACGTATGTCAAATGGCGGGTCGCTTAAGGCTTCCACTTTCGCTTTCTCGTCGTCTGCATTTTGTCTTTCATTGAGATTTTATTCTGCTGATCTAGAGTCCTATATGACTATGTTCAAATATTTCTTTAGAAAATTACAATTTTTTTTTTAATTGTCATTTTTACGAGACTGCGGTTAATACAGTTCCGAAATGAGTTTTTAAATTATTCAAATTCTTAAATAAACTTTTCATCAATGATTTAATTGGAACAATATGAAACATAATTAATGGTATTTAAATAGTAAATTTCAAAAAATAAATAAATAAATAAAAAATAAATAAATAAAAAAAATAAACAAAAAAAAATCAAAATAAATAAATAAATTAAATAAAACGATAAAACAAGCAAAAAAATATGTTGAAAAAAATAGTAAAAACAACATAAAAATGATAGTAAATTTCAAAAAGTAAAATTTAAAAATAATAATAAATAAAAATTAAAAAAAAAAAAAAAAATTGTAAAAACCAACATTTTTAAAAACTACATTTTTTGATTTATTTGCAAATGGAGACAATTTCTGCTCAGTATTTACAAGTAAAGTAGTGATCCAAAATATGCAAGAGTACTTAAAAAATATTAACTAATCCTTAGAAATTGTGCTTGATTTCAGGGTGAATCATTTTAAAATTCTCCAAAGGGGGAGGGGGGAGCAAAAGTGTATGCTCAATGTAAATGATACCAAAAAAGAGCAAAACCCACATCCACTTACATGGAAATACATAAATTTTTCAAAGTGTGGGGAGGGGAAATGACCCTCTTAAATTATGGGCGTGCTTGAATTTGTGCAAGAACAAATAGCTCAAAAAAAAAAAAAATAAATAATTGTGTTGGAAAAAATTCTGAAGTTTTTTGTAAAATAAAATATACAAATGTAAATGCCTAAATAAATAACTTTTGAAATATAATATTGGCACATGTGCAATATAAGCAGTGAATTTTTCATAATTATTAAAAAACTGACTTTGGTAATTTTGAGTAAATGCCAAATGAAAACTTTCGAAAATTAGAAAAATATTTTATTTATAATTGGGGAAAAAAAAATTCTGTAACTTCCAACTAACAAAGATCGAAAAATCATGATGTGATTATATTTTAATTTACTGACATGAAATATTTCCCTTTACCACTGCAATGCAAAAACGACAAGCAAATTTTTCAAATGATGTGTATTATTTTAATAACATATATATTATACATAATATCAAGAAACTATAACAATGACTCTCTGAACATGTACAAAGAGAAAATATAAAAAGGGTGATTTTCCAATTCAATTTTGCTATATACCGACAGCCCCGTTACTCCATCCAGAAACTGCAGTTTTAACCTAATTTGGACTCATCAGTCTGGAACGGGCATCGATATTTTCACCTTTCCTTTTCTGGTTTGCCTACATTTTTAATTATTGAAAGGTACTACTTAGTCTTTTTATTTTTTAACAGATGGTGTGGTTTGTCCATGTGAATGAAATCTTTTCATCCGGGTTTTTCTATGCAGCGGGAAAGTGGGAATTTTTTGTTGTACTGCATTGCCGTGCTTGTGAATCTTGTGGAAATTATGGATGGAATAGACGACGACTTTTTCGTTAGATGATGAACTACATTCTAGTACAGATATTTTTTCTAATTATTTGGACTATGCTTCAGATGACTCGTGCAGTGAGCTCAGCTCTGATGAAGATTCGAGTTCTGCAAGAATTTTCACCGAGGTTGATGTAAAAAATCCACCTGTTCCATGTCCTCGATTTAAATGTTCTGGTATTCCCTCTGTGCACATACAATTTGACGATACTTCTGATGTTCTACAATGTTATGATACATTCATTAATTTTTCACTCATGAGTAAAATTGTGAAAGAGACAAATTAGTATGCTAAACAGTGTACCTGAAAAAAACATTTTGTAAAAGCATTAAAAGCGAAAAAAAAAATCTTAATATTATTATTCTATTAAGTATGGTACTTAATTATATGCAATAAAAAATATGCCTTTTTTGGAAGCATTTCTGGTAAAATAATTGATCGCTTAAAGGGTTAAATCCATAAGCTCACCTTTCTGACTGCAGGGGCGGATGCTCCCCCCTTGAGGGACTCTTCTCCAGCAGTTATTCCGACTTTGAAGTTCTAAAAATTCAATTTTATAGGATCTTTGATGATACTATGAGAAGTGGTTGGGATTCGGGGCTCTGATCTGGATTTTTTTCGAAATTGAAGACCGAGACATTTGTAATAAATATGTGTTAACCAATATATATTGTAAAAAATGTAGGCAAGTAGAAAAAAAAACCTGATCGCCCCTCCCTTGGGGCATTTCTGGATCCACCCTTGTCTGACTGTGGCGGTTTCAAGGAAGGAGTTCCACTCCCTCTCTGTAAGAGCAAGCAAGGCATGGTGGCCTGACCTAACAGGCATCGGATTCGTGACAGGAAGGCCGTGGGCTTGTGTGATGCCAGTCTATTGAAGATCCTCCGTGTTCTCTAATGGTCACAGTGGGACACATCAAATCTGTCATGGTCATCAAGTCCTTCAAGTTTCTATTTTAAATGGTTGAAGGGTTGCACAACTCTTGATCCACTTAGAAAAGCTTATCCTGAAAACTTAACATAAACGAAAGCCAAGAAAAACTCTGGTCAGTCGAATATGCCAGTCATCGGGAATTAGTTTGCTCTGGTTTTCTGAAGCTCTTTTTAAATTATTTCTTCCCTAAAATAGTAAAAGTAAAATTATACACAAAAAATACTAATAGTAATACAAAATAAATAAAATGTTAATCACATAAAGAAATATTGAGCATACAAACAAAAAGAATGACATATGCATAATTATGAGTGATTAAAAATGTTTCGTGATTGCGTTTATAGCATTTCTCCCAGACAATTTTCGAAGGGTACACTGCACTTTGTCTCTCTTAAAGTAACCTCTGACCCACTCAATTCATTTTTTGCATCTCTCTCTGGAGGAAATTTTTAACGTAAATACAGTGGACATCTGTTAATTCAGTCTGCAGTTAACTAAATCAACCGCTTAAATGATTCAAGTCGTAAAAAAACAGAACATTACTGAATTAACCCCTTTTGTTGAGTTAAAACTATTTAGATCAAACGTGATTCCTATAAATGGCCCATTGTAGCATGCACGGTGACTTTATATCATACATTCACAATACAATACTTAGATGCATATGTTTGGTACATACGGTTATGTTCTAGGTGTAGGTTACGTATATGCATGGTGTAAATGTTAGTGTGACGAAACATAATAAAACAAAATATCACTAGTAATTCACTAAAAATAGTTCTTTTGCCAATGTCTTTGGTGCATGAATATTGATATTTATCAATGTCAACAATTACCAGAATTAGTACTTTCACAGGAATACATTGTTACTTTTAGGAATACATTGTTGAGTTGGTTACACTGGTGAAAACATTATGCTACTAAGAATGTAAACTGCATGTTTGCAATATATATGTTACATATTGAGCTTATGTAACATAAATTTTCAAATTTGTACTATGTAACATAGTCCTTGAAAAACGGCGTGTTACCCCTAGATCTGGCACCATAGTTCGTGCTGTATATTTTATATAGTTTTTAAATTTTTATTACATGTATTCCAGGAATGGATTAAGAAGTATGAACTAAGTTCAGAAACAGTTTGGCGTGTTCTGCGAACTCATAAATCAAATGGACCCTGTAATATCTTTAAAAAGGACTACAGATGCCAGCACAATGTCCTAAAAGTAATAATCTATATTCTATATTTATTGCTTTGAACTCTATTATGAATGTACACACATATGCATTATTTATATTTCTAATTTTTTAAACCAAAAAAAAATTATATTACAGTCAACTCCATGGGTGCAAGACCTTCCGTCTCAGGACGGATTTCCGTCTTGACGAAATCATCGAGACTGACATCGGGACGGAAAAAAAAACCGATCTCATTCTTTCAGTTTTTTTTTCCAAAGACAAAAATAAACGAAACATAAAATCGGATTTCTCTAAAACACCCTTAAACTTGTCAATGTTTACATATTTGGCATAAAGTTAACATTTGGGTTGTTTTTCGCGCCTTTACCCGTCAGTCTCGATTTTTTACGCATTTCGAAATCAGATTGCATCCGTCTCAGTAACAGTCTCCTACTTTGGTTTTCTGTGTGATTCTACCACATGAATATCTCTAATTTTTTGCTTGCCATTATTTTTCACTTATCTTATGTTTCATATTCCACAACAGAAGACTTGCACAATCGTCATTTTGCCAAGTCCCTTCGGGAATTTCAATGCAGCTGCATCCGAGTTGAGTTTAGCTGGAGCATAAATACCCCCACCCCCTAAAAATTTATCACAGATATTTCAGATGGCAATCGAAATTTAGGAATTTAGGCAGCAAAATTGTGCATTAGTCGGGAAATGTGTGTTACCAAAACTCATAATTTTTTTTCATCATTTTTCTAAAACACCTTTTTTGCCAAAATTGGGTGATCATAGTTAGTTAAATGTCATATTTGCGTGTATAATATTTAAATCAACCCTTTGCATTCATTCTTTTCTATTATTCTTAATTTTGTGCTTTTTCAATTAAATTTGAGCAAATTTCGAGAATCTGATCCCTAAAAAAATAATTGAATAAAACCCTCACTCTAATATTATCGAAAACTAATATATTTTGATTTTGGACCTTTTTTCAATCCCTGAGGATACGTTTCTGAGCCTCATTCCTTTCCCTAACGTTACCAGATATATCCTGCAATCGCTTTTTAAGACATCATTTTCGAAAAAAATTTGGGCGAGTGCCTTCGAATCTCCTCTCTCATAACAGCACAAAAAAGTTTAAAACTATATTTTTAAAACTGCAATTTTAAGGAGTGGGAAAGTCCCTGAACACTCTATTCCCCTGACGTTATCAAATATGTACTATAATTTTGTTAGTACAGCTGTGATCTAGAAAAACTTCCGAGGTTACTACTTCAGAACCTTCCTTTCCTAACATTATCGGAGATCGTCTAAAATTTCAATTTTAAAAAACTGTGCAGGAAGCGTACCTGCATTCGCCGAATCTTTAGATAAGCCACACCTTATTCTGATATCACCAAAGATCGTCTAAAATGAGGTTTTTAGAATTCAAATTTCGAAATCCCCCCCCCCCTCCCCATTTTTGCTTGAATATGCTTAAAAATATGATCTTACTACTAAAAATAAAATGAGTACTAAACCCCCAGTTTTGACACAATAAAATCAATAAGTATTTGTTTATCCCCCTTGAGCACGCATTGGGGGGGGGGGGGGTCTCAAATATTTTCCGTCTTGGAAGCATGGCCAAACTTGTACCCATGGTCAACTCTCGATCACTCAAAGCCTTACAACTTGAATATTCTTGATCTTGAAGTTTTTATTGGGTTCCAAACTTTTGAGAAGGCAGTTGAAGCTTCCAATAACTTGAACTACCAATAACTGGACGGTTGCAGCCCTCCCTCGGGACTTCAAGTTATTGAAAATTAACTGCATCCCTATTCCCTAAAACAGTTAAGGGGCCTTCACACTAAGAGGAAAAATTGAAAGTAATGCCTACAGACAAGCCGGTTGGGGGAAAAACTGTACTTGTGGATGGAGAATTCTGTTCAGTTTTTCCCGTCCGGAATTCTTTTGAGGAAAATCCGTTCTCCTTTGGGAAAGCCTGAACGGATTCCCTCAAGGCCGATCGAACCGTGTGGATGGGCAAGAAGCTTACCTCAAAGTACGAGATTGCCTGCAGTCAAGCCGGTCAGTTTTTCCTACAGGCATTCCTTTCAGACTTTCCTCTGCGTGTGGAGACCCCTCTGTTTTTGGGATTACCTGCAGGCTAGCCGGTCATATTTTCCTGCAGGCATTCCTTTCGGTTTTTCCTCTTGGTGTGGAGGCCCCCTTAAACTTTGTTCTGCATCCAAAAATTGCAACTTAAGAGCTATTTCATAGTTTCAATGCTATTGCTATTTCATAGTTTTAAAAACATTATTCAATGCATAGTTATTAGTTTCCTTCGACTAGAATTTATGAATACTGTAGTGCTCTAAACATTGAAAATAGTGAAGTATAAATATTTTTTCCAGGCATCAAAAAATATGAAAGAAAGTAAGAATACTGGCTGCCCTGCAGTATTGAAAATAACTGTTCAGAGGTAAATATAAATCGAAAATGAACTAACTCGGTTGATTATTTAAAAAAATATTTGTCTAACATTTTTTTTAAACTTAGTAAATATTTTAGGTGTCAATGAATGCTTTTAGCTGCACCTCAACTACTAATTTGTAAATGTTTAGGAGCATATAATAACAAAGTTCAACCTTTTTAGATTAAATTGAAATATTTTCACATTTTTTAATACTTTGTTGTACTGATAAAAGTATTTGACTTTTTTTGTAGCAATGCATTCAATTGCTATATGCTTGTTCTCCGTATAGCTATCATAACTCTGAAAAATTTTGAAAAAATAATACTATAATAATTAGGCTCTATTTTTATGTATTTATGCAGCTTTTTATCTAATCATTGACAGATAACCTTTCATTCAAGAGAATGCATTACTACAGCCGAGCCCGCTCATTAGAATATCGGTTAAAAGAATATCCCACTTGATGTAATGAATTTTCAAAGCACCAAAACACTGTAACTTGTATTCTTCACCCCGGATAAGGGAATATCCCGCTTATTAGAATGCTTTTTAATGGCAAATTGGCAATTACATTCAGCTGGTTTGGCTGTATAAGTGTGCACTTCTTTTTTATATGTATATTACTGTCTTACATCCCCTTCAATTAGATTATTTATTTTCTTTTAATTATAGATACTTTTCCCTCCCAAAACATAAAGAGCCTCTTCCAGAAGTTAAAGAATTTCCTGCATTGTGTGAACTTCAGTATTCTCACAACCATTTACTAGATAGTGCTGCAGCTAAAAGATTTAGACCAATATCACAGGCAGTACAGAATCGCCTCGTTGAACCTTTTCAATTGGGACACACTGCAGCTTCTGCAAGGCAAGTGTTACAAATGGAATTAGCACTTCAAGACAACGAAGATTATGAAGAAGCCTGCATGGACAATTCGAAATTACCGACATTGTCTGTAATAAATCATTTATTAAATAATGAATTTAGCAAAGCTTATGGCTCAAGGAGAGAAAGTGACATTGAAAAAGAAATGGAAAAATATATTTCTAACTACAATCTTCAGCCATTGTGTAAAGCTGCCTTCTCAAAAGAAAATGACAGCTTAGCAATTGCTGTTGTAACACCAATCATGAAGCGCAGTATTGAGTTACTTAGCAACGTTAAGGAATTATTGATGGTAGATGCATCAGGTCACATGGATCGACTAAACCATCGGCTTTATTTTTTTATTTCTCCTGGTGTAGCTGGAGGCATACCCATTGGGTGCATCATTACAAATGCGGAAGAAACAGAAGTTTTCCGCCGAGGGGTTCAACTGCTTCTGAATTGCTTCCCAGAAGGTAGCTGCTTAAAAGAGAGTGGACCACTCATAGTGATGACAGATGATGATATGAAAGAAAGAGAAGTAATTGGAGAAATTTGGCCAAATTCAACGTATTTGCTCTGCCAATTTCATATTCTCAAAGCTATGTGGCGGTGGCTCATGGACAGAAACCATAAAATTCAGAAAGAGCACCGACAAGAATTATATTTTTTATTCAAAAACATGATGTATGCTGAAACTGAGTTACAGCTGAAAGAACGACTTCAGCATATGTTGGAGAATAGTACTGTCAGGAAGTACGGAAAATTTATTTTATATTTAACAAAATTATTTTCAAAGAAGCATTTATGGTGCTATTGCTTCCGAAAAACACTCCTCACCAGGGAAACAATACAACAAACTACGTTGAAAGTTTGTTCAAGGTAATGAAAGAAACCATTCTTGGACGAGTGAAAGCCTTCAGCTTAGTTCAACTACTGGATTTCATTGTAACTAAGTTTGAGAAGTATCTGTATTGTAGATACATGGATTTCAGTTTTGGACGTTACTCAAAAAAACTTCTTAAGAAGTTTTTGCCTGATGATAGAGACGTCCAGAATATCCAATCAATGAATGAGGATGGTAGTTACTTTGAGGTTGACAGCCATTTTGTTGATGTGGATAGTTCCATTTGTACTTGCTTTGTGGGTTTAAATGGAAAACTTTGCAAGCATTTAAGTGCTGTTATTCTAAGCCGAAATAAACAATCAATGTTTATTTATTCTCTTGAAGTAAAGAAAATAATGTATGAAGTAGCCACAGGGAAAAAGTTGAATGAACAGAGTACACAGTTACTGCCATTAAGTTTTAATCCTAAACAAAATGCAGTTTTATCTCCTAATGTCCAGAATACAGCAGGAGCACTTTCTTGTTCTTCAAATGACAAGGACAAGTTTTCACAATCGTGTGATGATGATGATGATCCCATGCTCTCAACTTCGGCTTGTCAAAACTCGGAAAGTGATTCTGATGGTGAATGCATGCAACAATTCGATGTATTAATTGATCGAATTAAATCTGGATACAAAAGCAATCCTGCTGTATTTAAACCAGCAATTCAAAAAATGGTGAAAAATGCAAACAAGTTTGGAAAAACAGAAACTGGTTTGGTGTCCATGTTGCACAACTTTGGAAGATATTTTTTTAAACTTATTTTTGTAAGAGTACTAAATTTACAGTTTAATATTGACAAAATGGGAAGTAACGTTTGTAATGCAAATTTTTTTAGTTCAATATCAAGCTTAGTTTATAAATGTATATATATATATATATATATATATTATTTAATAAAAAATTCAAAGAAGGATGCATTCTATAAATGTACTAGTGTTCAGCTTTGTGCTGTTGCTCAATGTAAAAGTGTCTTTTAATGTGGTTACTTGTGATTAAAAATTAAAACCAATTTTAAGTTGTTAGTAAAATTGCTCTTAAAAAAAGTAAAACAATTTCCGGATTTTCTAATTAACCCTTTATTGTATTTAATATGGTCCTTTTAAATAGTTCGATCAATATTTATTTAATCTGGCTATTTTTACGCTTAAATGAGTAATTTCATATTATTTTGAATTATGATAACTAAATTTTTTCATTGATGTCACTTGTCGTGGTAATGTGTTTTCAAGTTTTTTAATTCATTACTGTCATTTCAGAAGCAAAGCAGCTCATCAGAGCCTCACTTTGTCCAGTAAAAGGGGTGGACCACAAATTCCAGTACAACCAACTGCGATTTCTCGCAGGAAATCCATTTTTTGCGGGAGAAGAAGCCAGTAAGGAGGTAGACCAGTGAAAAGGAAGTTGCCGGTACCTATTAGAGAGCACCGGTACTCCCTTTTTGGGGAATTGACTTCAAGAAAAAAGAAACCGCCTCACAATTTAAGTCTTTGCGTTGAAAAAAACCAATCTCATCCTAATTGAGTGTATGATATTCGCCCAATGTATATTTATCTTCAGTTTGATATTTTATTGAGCTAAGTTAAGTTTGCAGGCAGCTATCAAAAATCTTCCAATTTTTATAAATGTGACAAAAAATACCTTTGTTTAGTAATTTTAGAAAACTAAAAAGTTTAGTGAAGTTTTTTTGTAAAGATTGTCTTTCATATTGTCAACAATCCTTATTTTTTCCCTGAATAAGTTAAAATTTTATATTGAGTAATTATTAAATTTTTATATTAACTGTTTCACGTTTTAATGAATTGTTTTATGTATATGTTACGTAAGGATTTTCTGCTTAGTTGTACTTAGGGCTGTAATAAATAATTTTTTGTTCCCAAAATAAAAATGAAACATCTGATGTCGTAATAATCTACAGGATTTTTTCTCTTGAAATGTTGACAGGTACAAGATATAAAATGGATTTATGTATCCTGTACTTGGATGGATGAATGGAAAAGATATAAAAGGATATATGAATCACATTTTACGATTAATCTGTATCATCATGCTCTATTGAAATGTTATTTCATAATTAACAAATTTGAATTTTAGAATGTATGTTTCATAATTTTATGAAACTATTATTATTATTAAGTTTAAGTACTTGTATGTATTATGTATGAAAAAAATGTATAATGAACATTATCAGTTCTTAGTGGCATATATTGATCTTTCTGTTTTCTTCACTATTTGTGTTGATAAAACAATTGAAATTAGTAATGCCTCATTTGATTGTGAACGATGTATCTGGTTAAAAATATAACCTTTCTCACTTATCTTTTTTTATATGGCTGAGAAAATTGAAGTAAGACCTTTGCTCATTGTGTAGCAATTTTTGAGAAGCAGGGATGCTGCAAGTTATTTTAAAGCTGCAAATGCATTTCCGTCCTACAAACTTAATTAAATATCATGTGCTATTTTCTACTTCAATGGCCCTCCACAAGAGAATTGCTTTTTCATATGCGAGCTACTGCATTTATGTTCTGCAGCTATTACAAGTCTAGTTATTAATATAAATTCTAAATATTTATTATGTTTAGTCATAGAAAAGTATAAATTGAGTTTTCAGATATTTCTTTTACTATTTATGTAATAAAAAGCATTGTTTGGAACAGTGTTGAAAAATTTCGGGGGAGAGTCATAAACAAATTATTTTATGAATAATTGGAATGTTTTGTTTATTTTATCTGCCTTAATGCAAGTTATTGCATTTAGTTCTGATAGTTTTTGTTAATAAGTTTATTAAATTTGTACAATTAGCTTTAAAATAAAAGTAATGAAATTCTTGTTTAGATATGCTATTTTTATTTTACTTTCTTTTGTCATTTCACTTTTTAATAAGTCGTATTACCTTTCCAAATTTCAATAAGTTGGCAATGATTTGTATTAAAATTTAGATTTTCTGCATGCTGATTTAGCATTTACCTGGAATTAATGTGTAAAGTTAGGGATGTCCGCCTCGTGTTTACAGAAAAATATTATAACGACTAAATATCTTTTCATTTTAAAAGTTAAAAAAACATAAAACTTCTTATACTACAGCCGAGCTCGCTTATTGGAATGCCGGATACAAGAATACCGGCTTAATGTAATACATTTTTAATGTACCAAACCATTTTGTTATTTGCTTCTGCATTAGGGTGGAGTGAAAAAAAATAAATTTTTGAATTTCGAAACGCCTGGGATCTCAAAAGTTACCTTTTGGCTCCACTAGGTTACCCTTAAAATTTTAGTCTCCTACGATAATATCTTTAGGTTTCCATGTCGTTCCAAAAAATACCAAAAATCGACATTTTTAAAACTTTTTTTACAAAATTGAAAAGACTTGTTTTGGGAATGCTAGGGGTGTAAATGTGAACTCTAAGTAACATTAATATCTCTTAAGAGTTTTGAAGGTAATTTCTTTTAAAGTTTCCCAAAAGCCAAAAACTGAACCGAAAATCTACTTTTTTTTAAACTTTCATTTTCACACGAACTTACAAAACAAAAATAGGTTAAGTGCACACAATATAGATATTTTAAACACGGAATTAACATTTACACCCCCTTGCATTTCCAAACTATGTATTTTCAGTTTCGTAAAAAAAGATCAATTTTTGGAGTTTTTTTGGGACAATATGGAAACCTAAAGATAATATCCTAAGAGGCTAAAGTTTTAAGGGTAATCTATGGGACCCAAAAGGCAACTTTTAAGACCCCAGGCGTTTTCAAATTCGAAAAATTGTTTTTTTCACTCCACTCTATTCTGCATGTCCCAGAAAATGAAATATCCCACTTAATGGTCTAATTTTTTGCTCAAAATTGGCTTTTCCACTAACTAGGCTCAACTGTGTTCACTGCCATAAAATATATTTCCATACATTTAAGAGAGCATTCATGTCGCCCTTTACCTTAGTAATTTATATATTATCTCAATTTTTGACAGTAATAAAGATTAAGTCCACAAACCTAAATTCAAGAAATGTAAATATTACAATTATTTAGCAAATATTTCTGAATTTGGTTTTAGAACCATTTAGATATAAGTAATAATATTAACCAGTGGTTCTCAATGTTTCTATGGCTGAAGCATATATTAAAATCAGTCTCGCTGGCCAGAACACATATAAAAATTCAAGATGTTTTATGCTTTGTAAAATATTTTTTTTCTGTAGTTTTTTAAAAAACATTTTCTAGTAATAATTTTCAGAGAAAAAAATGTCTTTATATATATTTTTTTTCCTATCCTTTTTTATTATTATTATTATTATTTATTTATTTTTTTTTTTTCGGATGCACCATCCTACGTATGACTCTGCCAGCGCTTATTATGACTAGAACGTTTTATACAATTAGGTACTTTCCTTTTCTGAAAACTGCTTATTGTTATTAGATCTATACAAATGTAAAAATGACTAATGACAATTCACAAATCACGAGTTATTCGTAGTTTCCAATTTGGCGTTGGTAAGAAAAGAGCTGAAGTTAAACAATAATAAAGTAAAATTAATTATTAAATCCAAAATTTCACAATTGGTTGATATAATTTTCACAAACCTCTCATACAAATTCGCGCAAACTCCCATAGAAGGAAAAAAAAGCGAATTATTTTGAGCCAAAACCGCGATAACTAGAAAATTATTTGCACAAATCTTCGCCAAAGAGATGCCAAGCTTTAAACCAATCAGAGCACGTCGGCTTCCTTTCTCGTAGACTTTGTCTGTAGACTCTGCGAACTCGCCCAGAGCCAGGCAGGTTTTTCAGTCGCCGAAACTGGTTTTCGCGCTTGAAATGACGTCACATGTCCGACAGCAGTCCTCGTGTAAAGGGGCACTTATATTCACATCAAAGTTGAACTGAGATCAATTTACTAGAAACCAGCTACAGTCTTTAACTACTAGAATCATGAACACAAATAAAACAATCATTTTATTTTGTGAGCAGAATTCAGCAATAAAAACAGCAACTGAATCTGCATGTCGTTCTATAATATCGTCAATTTCACCGGAACAATATCGCTAGATGTCAGATCCCCATAATTGACTGTTAATTGCAATATCGCCTTAAGGCAGGGATTCAAGTGAAACAGCACTGCGATCGCTTCGAATACCAATCGCTACTGGAAGTGAATTACATTATCATCAACTTAACTTGGCATGACGTCACTACGGGCGGAGCCAATAAGAGCTCACAAGCACTCAGCGATCTCCTCTTATTCGCCAAGTAGGCTGTGACGTTTTATATAGCTCGTTTTTCATAGGCAAACGTCACGCTGACGTCACGATGTTTTTATCAAGAAACGTTCTAATGTAATTCATTTCCAGTAGCGATTGTAATTTGCGATGGCCTGTTTCACTTGAATCCCTGCCTAAGTTGTTTTGCGACGTCGCTGCAATAATAATATTATGGGCGACATATTTCTTTATCATTTAAGCTGACTGTCCTAAGGCCAATATCAGCTCTATATACTGTCAGACGTCTTGCTATTTACTTTCCGTCCTCAGTTTAATATCGAAAAGTTTGTCATCTTCTGAATAATACTCTAAGACAACAATTGTTCGTCCTGACTGTCTAAATTGTATACTTTTTTCTTTGCATTAAATAAGGAAAATAAACATCACTTTCTTGAAGTAAAACCAGAGACGAATAAGCATTAATAATTAATACAATATGTTTGTGACATATGCACGAATATGCAGTATTTCCCGCTTGATGTCAGTAAAGAAAACTTCAAGTTTTATATTTTATAACAGGTAATTAAAATCTAAGTATAAAAGGGTTTCAAGGATTTTCTCAATCCTGCCTCAATGCTCGTACCTTTTTTGACTGACAATTCCTTTTTTTACTATGGAAAAGATGTTGACGAACAGCGATAACGAACTAAAGAAATTAAAGCTGGGTTTTTGATTTCCTCGCTAACATTAAAAAATGAATTTATTCCTTGTTAACAAACTGTTGACAAACACATTAGCAAATTGAGAGGATGATAAATGATTTCAAAAAGACAGTTTTTTATTTTATAATTTATTAGTAGTTAAGTTACGCCAAAAAAAGCGAATACTAATTCAGTATGTAACACATTGTATAACAGCCAATCAAAATTAGGTATAGCTCAAGCTATTAGCCACTTGCGAATTTGTGAAATGAGATTTTTTAACTGGAACCAGTGACCTGATCAATCATCAACGTTGGAATGGTGTTGTTTTGTGATTGTTGATTAGAATTTAATAAAGATTTGAATAATTTGCTTATATTTCTGCAAAATTGATTTTCCTATCAGTTGTCATTCATAAGTAAAGTACCACCTGCATAAAAGTCTTCAAATCGGAAGAGATTTTTCCTGTGATTATTTCCCTAACCATATGAAGTTGTTTTTGTGCTTGCTGAGTGATTTATGTCTGAGCTTTGATTTCATAATTTGATCGCACTTTTTTCAACAAAATACCAAAATGCCTCTTTATTTCCAAAGGCCAGAAAATGCTCTGAAAAGAGCAAATGAATTTATCGATGTCGGCAAGAAGCAAAGAGCGCTCGACGCTCTTTACGATGTCATTAAAAGTCGGAAACATAGAACTTGGCAAAAGATTCATGAGCC
Source organism: Uloborus plumipes (assembly GCA_038373865.1). Taxonomy (NCBI): domain Eukaryota; kingdom Metazoa; phylum Arthropoda; class Arachnida; order Araneae; family Uloboridae; genus Uloborus; species Uloborus plumipes. The sequence goes on along the minus strand of JAXGGA010002102.1, from coordinate 27,548 downwards.
TATTATGAACAAATACCTGGAGCTGTGTGTCGATTTAAAGAAGAGTCATGTTGCTAAAGAAGGTTTATTTCAATATCGAAATATCTGTCAGCAAGTTAATATTAAATCCTTGGAAGATGTAGTCCGTGGCTACTTAAAGTTAGCTGAAGAGAAGACTGAAGCTGCAAGAGAAGAATCTAAGCAAAGTGTTCTTGACATAGATGACTTAGATCAGGTCCAAACACCTGAAGATCTTTTGTTGAGTGCTGTGAGCAGTGAAGATACACAAGACAGAACCGATAGGGTTGTCCTGGCTCCCTGGGTGAAGTTTCTCTGGGAGTCTTACCGCCAATGTTTAGAGTTGCTGCGAAATAATTCAAGAGTCGAGCGCCTGTACCATGATATTGCTCAAGAAGCTTTCAGATTTTGTTTGAAATACAATCGCAAGACGGAATTTCGTAAGCTCTGCGATAATCTGAGAGCTCATCTTGGTCACATTCACAAGCATCAAAATCAGCAAACATCAGTTAACTTGAATAATCCTGAGAGTCAAGCAATGCATTTGGAGACGCGACTTGTGCAGCTGGACAGCGCTATTCAGATGGAATTATATCAGGAAGCCTACAAAGCTATTGAAGATATTCATGGTTTAATGAATCTCTCCAAAAAAGCTCCAAATCCTAGACTAATGGCAAATTATTATCAGAAGCTTGCTCTTGTGTTTTGGAAAAGCCAAAATTACCTGTTTCATGCAGCAGCATTGTTTCGTCTATTCTACTTATCGAGGGAGCAAAAGAAAAATATTACAGCTGATGAGGTAATGAAAATGTCTTCTCGTGTCATTCTTGCTACGCTTGCAATACCAATGCCTCCAAATCGTCCTGAAATTGATCGCCTGGTTGAAACAGATGAAAATGTGATAGATAAGAATCACCGACTGTTGTCGACATTGCTTGGACTGCCCAATCCCCCCAGTAGAGCTACACTTATAAAAGATCTAATGCGATTTGGGATAATTCATTATGCTCCGACGCAACTTCAAGACCTATACAGATGGTTGGAAACAGAGTTCCACCCTTTGAAATTATGTTCACGTGTTCAGCAATGCTTTGACTTTTTAAACGGTTGGGAAGAATTTCCTGAACTTCGACAATATATTCCACCTATCCAGGACATAACTGTTGTTAGAGTAGTTAAAGAAGTAAGTCAGGTTTATCAAACTATCCAGTTTTCTAGGCTTTTGAGTTTAGTTCCTTTTATTCAGCCATTTACGCTAGAATACTTAATTGTTCAGATATCCAGGAGAAATGGTTTGCAGGTACGAATAGATCACAAAAAGCAGTGTTTTCATTTTGGCTCGGAATTAAATGTATCCCAAATTGAAATAGTAGAAGGTCCTCATCTTCAAAGTATGCCCAGCGAACAAATGCGAAATCAGCTGGTCTTTATTAACTCTGTGCTGAAGAAAGCTGTGAGTATCATTAGGCCAGACAAAATGAAGGTAGAAAGAAAAGATCTAAGCAAAGAAATAATCAAGGCTTACATATTAACATCATCAAAAGATCACATGCGCATCTTGAATCGGCAAGCTATAATTGAAGAACGTAAGGAGATGTTGGAAAATTTGAGCTTTCAAAAAGAAGCTGAAGAGCGAAAGTTGCAAGAAGACAAGCAGCAGAAACTCCGAGAAGCAGAGAAAGAAAGGATGGCAAGGGAAACTGAAGAACGGACAAAACAAAGATTGCTACGAGAGCAGGATGAAATGAAACGAAAAGTAGTGATGGAGAAAATCGAGCAACTTAAGAAAACTGAAATTGGTTGCAGGATTTTTGAAGGAATGGACGAAGCAGAATTGGAAAAATTAGATCCAGATGATTTGTTAAACAAGCAGGTAGAGCAATTGGATCGTGAGAGAAAAGAGCTGCAAGCAAAACTTCGAAAGCAAGAAAGAAAATTAGACCATCTTGAGCGTGCTAAAAGAATAGAAGAGATTGCTTTGCTTGAAGAAGAGTACCAAGAACATAGAAAGAAAGACATTGAATTTTGGGAACAGTATGAAAAGGAGAGAATTAAAGCTATCAAAGAAGAGCGTGCTATATCGATCCAGTACAGAGATCGCCTAATAAAGTTGAAGGAAGAAAGAGACAAGTTTCTACAACGTCTCAAGAAAGAACGTGCGTCAGTTTACGAAGAAAAATCTGCTGCATTTGAAAAGGTTCTGGAGGAAGAAAGAAAGAAACGTCTGGCGGAGAGAAGAGAGAAAAGAAAAGAAGATAGGAGAGAACAATGGATAAAAGATCAAAAAGAGAAAAAGCAACGAGAAATAGATGAGACACGTAAACGAGAACGTGAAGAAGTATTAGCAAAGCTTGAAGAAATCGAGGCTAAAAAACGAGCTAAAGAGAAGGAAATTGAAGAGAGACTGCGTCGTGAAGAGGCAGCATTGGCTGCTTTAGAAAAGAAGAAAGATGAGGAAAAGAAAAGTCTGAAGGATTCATCTCTTCCTCCTCAAAAGCCCTTGTCCGGGTCGCTGAGAGAACGTGAACCAGAAAGAAAAGAAGGCTGGGGATCAAGACGAGAAGACGGAAAGGAGTCGAGGCCACCTGTTGAAGAAGACATGAACTGGCGCAAAAGAGATGACAAAAAAGATGATGATGCTTGGAGGAAAAAGCCTAAGGAGGAAGGATCCGGGTGGAGAAAAGAAGATTCTCGATCCTTTCGGGACATGCCACAGGATGGTAGTGGAGATTCGTGGAGAAGATCTGATAACAGGGATCGCCCATTGCGATCAGATGATAATAGGGATCGTTCTTTTAGATCAGATGACAATAGGGATCGCTCATTTAGATCAGATGACAATAGAGATCGCCCATTGAGATCAGATGATAATAGAGATCGTCCATTAAGATCAGATGATAGTAGGGATCGCCCGTTAAGTGATTGGAGGTCTGGGGCTTTAAGTAGAAACAAAGATGATAGGGATATGAGAAGGCCGTTGGGTGATCGGTCTCGAGACCAGAGGGATAGGCCTCCTCAAAGCTTTGATAGAGATCAATCAGATGCTCCCGATGGTGGTAGAGACCGCTTTGGAAAAGATGGCTTTGATAGATTTGATCGAGGAGGAAGGACTGAAAGAAATACAGGCTCTAGATTTTCCGGAGACAGCTGGAGAAGTGCCAGGAAGGAAGATTCTGCACCAGCAAGTGGTTCTTCCTGGCGAAACCGAGATAGTCTACCAAGCAGTGACCGTTCTGATAGACCAAAGGATCCCAAAGATGATAGAGAATCCTTCCGAAAAGATACACGCAGTAATGCTGATGATGACGGTTTTACAAGAGTGCGAAGATAAATATTTTTGCAATTCTGTTATTTTCTCAATTTTATTACAATAATCTGACTTCCTTCCACTTTTTTTATATGGTAGATAATTATTGTTATGGATATATATTTCTATAAGATTATTAATTTTTTTAAGCTCTTTTATTCTCTCAATATACCATTTAATGACTTTAATTGTTGATTAAGAGGACAAAGGGTTCTAAAATGTTTCTTAACTGATTAAAAGTTTTGATAATTATAGAAATATTAAAACTAATCAAATGTTATTCTTTTTGCTCCTAAAAGATATATCTAATTAATGAAATTACGTAAGTTGTGTTAATATAGTGTGTAAACGTTCAGTTTACTCTCTTCTTATGGATTGATAAATAATTTCTTCTATTATTATTGTAAAAAAAGTTGGGGGACATATTTCCACCCCTTTTGAAAAAGATTTTGACTTAAAACATCCAAACCAAAATATAAGAGCATCAAATTTATAGGAAATAGGTATGGCAGTGTAAACACGACAAGTAAATTAAGACTTCCAGAATGTGTACCTTTATGCGGTGTTTGCCATGAGTTTTTAATTGAAATTGATTTGTTTAATTGCAAACAAATAACCATTCAAGAAAAATGCTTTTTTTTGCCAATGCTTGTTTATAGTAAACTTAACTTAGATTGTTTTCAACTGGTTTTGAAGTAAGGGTAAGCACCAACAAACCAAAATTAAATTTTTGTTATAAATTTTGAAACATTAATTTTTTATTTAAATTTTATTATAATAACAATTTTTAAATTGGTACTTTTTTTTGAATCATGATTTTATTTGTCTTCAAAAATAATTTTTATTTCTTCTAGATAAATCTCTAATTCATGTTATTGTTAAATTAATTTTTAATTCATTTTTTTTTATGTTAAGAAGCATGGTTTTTCATTTTTAAAAGCAGAATGAAAGATTTTTATTGATTTTATTAATTGTTTTCAGCATGTTCGAAAACCACCTTTTAAAACTACCAACTTCCATTAACACCACTTTTTCCAATATCAGAGTAGTCACTAAAGAGAAATTTCACTGTATTTATGATATTTCCGAAAATGTAAAATTTTTGTTTTTGTTTTAATGTTATTTTAACCAGTTATTGGCTTTTTCATATGATATAAAAATAAGATAAACGTTTTTATTAAGCAGTAATTAGCTAAGAAACTAAGTTGTCATTTTCTAATTTAAGATTGTTAACTAATGTATTATGGTTAGTTGTACACTTATAAAAAGTTTTCTTCCATCACACTTTTTTACATGGCCTTGGCAATTTTGCTGCCAAATTTGGTTTTCAAAAATTTCTAAACAATGTTTTGTATTTGCTTCAAATTATGTAATGATATGATACGAAATTAAAGAATTTTGTTACATGAATGAGTTCTCTTGATGTAAAACTTATCATTGACATAAAATTGGCATTTTTACGGATACAAATATCATCTGTCTGATAAAAAAAATGGTATTATGACTGATGCAAAGCTGATACGTAAATGGATTTTTGATTGTTCACCCCTGCATAATTCTGAATTAGTAATATATTAGAACACCTTTATAACGCAGTTCTCTATAAACTGTAAACATTTGTAAGAGTAACAGATTTATTCTATTGCAGCTTTGAATTTGTGGCAGGGGACTGTTTGAAAAAACTCCGGACAGAACTTACATGACAATATAAAGTTTTAGAAATACGTAGTTAGATTTTATATCATGAAGAAAATATAGTTGCATTTATTCTATTTTTGGATATTAATTGCCAAATTTATGTAGTGTTAAAAGGGTTTGTGAAATATTGCCTTTAAGTGTTAGACTATATACGATTGGGATAACCTGGGGACTGTGTTTTTAGTACTTAGATAATTTCTAGAAAAAAAAATTAAATTGTTATCGCTCCAAATATAATTGAGCTACGAAGTATTAATGCTTTACTTGAATTAAGAAGGGTAATTACTAGGGATGCACCAATTGATCGGCAGTACCGATTAATCGGCCGTTTAGCCGATTATTAATAATCGCCAAATTCTTGTCGATTAATCGGCGAAAGAAGTTTTTTAACTAGATTTTTTAAAGTATATCTTCACCTAGAAACTTTGATAAATAGTGTTATAAACAGTAAATAAATAATTTTCTGCAAGCCTTTTGAAAGTGTACAGAGTAAAAATAAAACAAATAGTTCATACAATGCGTAAAACTGATTGGTATATTGAAAGATAACTCTCTGTTAAATTCTTGAATTTTTAAACTAGAATGCGAAAACATGAATATTTCATTTCATTTGTAATCAAGTCAAATTTTACTGATCAACCGGCGAAAAAGACGTTTTAAATGAAATCACTTCAAATTTGCTTGGACAAAAAACTACGATGGATAAATTTACAAACAAGAAATAAATAATTTTCTGAAAACACAAGTATAATATGTAATACCAAAGTGTAGTGAGTAAAAACAAAACAAACAATTCATAGAATAAAATACGAAATAATAATAATAATAATCCTCTCAGTTGATATAAATGATTTAATAATTTAATATTCCTATTTTGAATAAATATACACATATAGATAATATTGCAACATATTTCAAGTGTCAATACTTTTATCCTTACCCTAATGCTTTTAAATAACATCGGATTTTCAAATAAAAGTCTTGAAGTAAATGCCTACTTATACTTGAAAAAAAAATTTAAATTAAGAACACCCCTAAGTAAAAGTACTCACCACAGCTCCCCCTAATTGTTTTTACATAATTTTCATGTCTAGTGTGCTCCTGTAAATTTATTCACAAATTTAAGGGATGAAAGTTAGTTCAAAAAAATTTGATTAAATTTTGAAATTAATTTGCTGAAGTTGAAAAAGTTGAGAATAACAAATCTTCTCTCAAAAATAACTAAGTAACTATTTCTGAAATCGGAATTGTAAAAGAAAGGGAGAAAAACAGTGATGGTGAAATTGGCAATATTAAAAACAATAATCCTGACCATTAATCGGCTCTGCCGATCAATCGGAAATCTGTCAATTTGCTTATCGGTGCATCCCTAGTAATTACTTTATTACACTTTATTATTTTTAACATACTGCCAATTACGAGTTTTCAGAGAAACGCCCTTAACACAATTTGAGTAAAAAATAAATAAAAAACTTAGAAGGTGTGACAGAATTATAATATGTAGTATCGCAGCATTATAAAAGCTCCATTTTCGCTTTGCAAGTTGTTTTCTCTGTAATGTGTGTACATCGACTGGAAAAATGCATTGCAAGTCTTCATCTAGTCCAGGGGTGGCCAACCTTTTTAGGGAGAGTGCCACTGTCTGGAAAGAAAAAGCTCAGCGTGCCACATCGTATTTTTCCAACAAACTGAATTTTTTTAAAAAAATAAAATAGATTTTATGTTGGCTGACTATATAAATCTTACTCAAATGAAACATTTTCTTTTGTAAATCTGAGCAATTGACATCTAAATGACAATATGACTTAATGTGGTTTAAGCGTCTGTATCTTTTTTACGAAGTCTTTAATTTTAGGATTAGTGCTTGAGAATCCAAAGAAGTTTAAGTGTTTTAAGTGCTATCAATTAATATTCAACTGTATTTAGATTTTTCTGCATTCATAACAAAAAATTTGTTTAGAAGCGTATTTTGAACCAAATCTACAACAGCACCAGATGGCTAAAGTGTGTAAATGTGAAAAAAAAATTCGTTTGTAGAAATTTCCTAATTTCTATATAACGTGAATGATTTTGTGTTGAAGTAAGCTCTTATATTTGATGACCAATGCAAAAGGTCAGTAATTCCGATTTGGAAGGGTAACAAGTAGTGTCTTGCAGAGAAATATACAAAGAATTTGAAAAGATCAGAATTTTTCTTATCATCCTGAAAATCATCAAACAACATTGAATGAATACTTAAAATAAATGTAAAATTTTCTCCATATATCACTGGAAAATTATTTAAGTTGGGTTGTTACTTTCAGTATTAATTTTTAATGTTTTATTCTTTTTTATCGAAAGTAGAGAGAAAGAAACTGAAGTTTCATCATAAAAGAATGTAGATGGCCTATACTGGTTTAAGAAACATTTTCTTAGTACAATCTCAAATTTAAATTACTTAAACGCCGGATAACAAGAGATGACATAGCTAAATTCAATCGCTATTCTTCATTCCTAAGTAGCAAGTCCTCATTGCTTTCCTTCCAGATATTTTAAAAATCACTCTCTAAAATTCTAAAATCTTATGACTATTTTTCCCTTGGTTAGCTATCTCACATTTCAATGAAGGAGTAGCTTGCCATACTCTCCTCTTTCTCCTGGGAAAAGTTCACAAAACATTCAGATTTCTATTTCGTAGTTTGTTAATGCACTAAACTCAACAGGGTCACCAGCAGAGAAAAAGTCTCATTCTTTGGTAAGGAGTTTGTGATAAATAATTCGATGATACTTTTAAAGTTTTTTTCCCAAATTAGTTTCGAGTAATGTAACAAAAACAATTTAAAGGTCTTCATTTGTGCAGCCATACCGAATTTTGTCCAATCTGGTTTCTTAATTTTAGTTGCAGATTTATTTTTTTTTTAAATATAATTTCATCACCCGTAGCTGAAACTATTGCAGATCAAAAATCCATTCTGCAGCAACGAAAGTTTCATTCGTGTCAAGCACAAATATGCTTTACAAAGCATTGTCTGTTTCGTCACAGCTTTCGTTGGATGTCCGAATCTAACGCTAAGTACTTTGCAGTTCAGACAATTTGTAAGCCAGCATCCTGCCACTTCATCGTCATAATGTCAGATTATCAGTTTAAGGATTTTAGTTTTTATCGATATTTTTAGGATCGACATTTTTTCTTCAATTTTGGAATTTTTCAAAAAGTCTTCGCGTGCCACTCTTACTGCTCTGCCGTGCCACATTGTGGCACGCGTGCCGCGGGTTGGCCACCACTGATCTAGTCCACAGAAATAATCACCCAGACAAGTCCATGGGCGGAGTTAGACTTTTCTGTCTGGGGGGGGCTAAGCCCCCATTCTAAAAATGTCACAAAAAAAACACACACACACACACACATATATATATATATATATATATATATATATATATATATATATATATACTAGCTGACCCGGTCACGCGTTGCTGTGGCTAAGGTATGGGTTAAACTATAATGTTTCAATAGCAACGAAAAACTTTATTACCGTTATAGAGATCAACTTTATATAAATATGAATTTGAGGTAAAAATATGAAAACGATCGAACAAAAATTTCCTAAGTTTGCTAGAAACAAAAAATCAACAAAAAATGTGGCATTTTAGTACTTAGAAATATTATATTCAAGCTTGTAACAATTGAGTCAATTAAAAATTTGCTAATTGCTATTGTAACATTTTATTTTTTAATAATGTAGGTTAGGTAGATAATTAACCAATATTATTTGTTATTTTTTGAATTATAAGCATTTTTAATTTCAGTTTAACTCAACACTAACTGGTGCACAAAATTCTTTGTTAATCTGTCTCTTGTAAACAAAAATAGATTGGACGGTTTTCCCACACAGGATCAAGCGACCTATAGTTGCCCATGGGAAAAACATAGATTTTCTAAATCTAAAACGCAAATTGACATTGTTTGTCCTTGGGACTTATTAATAGACATGGCGAAAGCTAAACGAATGGGAAACTGTAGCCTTTTGAAAGGTATTGAAGATTCTAACGGTGTCATTGGGATACGTGGCAACAGAACTACTTCATTTTTAAACTTGCTAGTCAAAATGATTGCCTCAATAGTGTTACCGGTGATTTTTTTGATAACTAAACGCGTACCATTGCATAATCTCGGTGGATTTAAATTACGTAGAACTATGGGTGAACCAATTTTTAACCGCAGATTATGTGGTGGCATTCCGGGTATGTTTAAAGAATTTTAGCTAAGAATACAGAAAAGCTGGTAGCTAAATAGATAATTTGCAATAAAAAATATATTGCGGTCCTAAATTGAGATAAAAACTATCCTATCATTTAAGATGGACCAAACTGAAACTGCGTGCAAAATTTGGTTAAAATCGGTTCAGTAGCTGAGGAGTCCATTGGACACAAACACAGGGACACGTAATTTTTATATATTACAAGAAAGATTATTGCTTGTTTACTGCGCTCCAGAAGCTGCCAGAACGTGTGCTTTATGTCGCTCAGCCATGGAGGTGTCAAAAAAGACTTAGTAAAAAGGCTTAGCCAAGAACACAGAAAAGCTGGTAGCTAAATACATAATTTGCAATAAAAAATATATTGCGGTCCTAAATTGAGATAAAAACTATTCTATCATTTAAGTTGGACCAAACTGAAACTGCGTGTAAAATTTGGTTAAAATCGGTTCAGTAGCTGAGGAGTCCATTGGCCACAAACACAGGGACACGTAATTTTTATATATTAAGATATATTTATTTATTTATTTATTTATAATTTTGAATGCAACTTGAAAATAACAATCTGAGTTCACAGAGTTGAAATTCATAAATTCATTTTTATTTTATTGTTTTAATTTTCTTATAAAACTTTCAAGTGGGAATTGAAACTGTTTCTGTATTCAAAATAAAAGTAATAAAATCGACTTAAACTAGCACAAAATTTGCATTTTAGAGATGAATTAACATTGTTTTCTTCATAATATTTACTGTTATTTTGGTTTCTATTACTTCTTTATGAATAAAATTCAATATTAACTTTTATTTCATATGAGGTCTGTTGAATGTAACTAAAGTACTCAAAAACATTAGTAAAGTCGAAAGATGTTTAGAATTACTAATCTGTGCTGAAATTGTTTTGCATGAGAAAAATATCCTGCTAAACCATGGGAGAAATATTTGAGCCCTCCCTTAAAATTCCGCATATGGGCGCCCATGGACCGGAGGCACGAGATAAAAACACATAGGGTAAGTGCTCCAGTAGTCGGCCAGTCTCCAGTAGTCGGCCACAATGACATAAAACTCCTCATAAATAGTACATTTTTAATTCAAAATGACATATGGCGCATTCACACATTCATGTACCTATCCTCAATCATCAACCAGTGGCAGTTAAGTTTTGGGTACTTTTTTTGAATTAGTAATGAGTCATATCATTTTGAATGGTGTGCCCGTCATCCAAGATTGCGATTCTGCTTATTTTTCAGCTAAGAAGACACGTCTTCTTAAAATGACCAATTGCACTTATTAATTTAATTCTACTGTAAATTTGAGTGATTTTTATCTTAATAGAATGTCTAACATAATGTTTCAACGAAAGAGCGAACTCCTGGTTAGACTCGATTATTTTTTAAAGGGGTGGCCGACTACTGGGTACAGAATTCTACTGCATTTCCAATAGTCGGCCATGGTAGGCCGACCACTGGTTCTAAGCAGTTTGGATGATTTATCCAGTAGTCGGCCACATACTTAATGTAGCTTTTTATTCTTAATATGGGTTCATCAATTTAAAACTAAATTAACTTATTGAAATACAGTGACAATTTAACTGTTTTGAGTAAAAATACCTTTTCCAAAGTTTATTTTTCTTGAAAAATAGTAATTTAATTAAATGTCTTAATTTCTTTTGACCACCATTTCGACATTTTATTGCTCCTAGTGTTGTAAATTTAATTGAAAATTCTAAAAAAGAGATTTTTAAATACGCATTCGTTGAGTAAAGATTATAAGTTTTAATACTCATCTAGTTATTATCAAATTGTGTTTTAATAGTTTTTCTTATCAAATTTTATCTTAAACTAATGAAATTGGCGAAACGAGTGATTTGACTTCTATTGATACTTATTCGGCAGTTAATAAACATTCCCCAATTATAGGAGATAAGATGCATTACTTCAATAGTCCCATAAGCTCAAGTTATTTAAGGAGTGCCAAGCACAGTAGCGTACATAGACTAAGGTGCGCCCCCCAGCAAGATTTGTAGGTGCTCCTCCCACCCCCTATTAAAATATAAAAAATATTTTCCCCGTGTAACCTTTAGTGCTATTTTTCTGGATAGGGCGCCCTCAAACCTCTTGCGCCCCCTCCCCCACGCGCTGCGGGGGTTGCGGGGGCGCTATGTACGCCACTGGCCAAGCATGTAGTTATTCTTTCTTTTGCTATTATGCTTAACTTGTTGCTTTACCAAAGGTTCAAGACCCATGTGATCTATTTAGGATAATTGTTTCAAATGTTGGTACATTTTCACTAATGATTCTCCCCAAGTTTTTGACTTCTTGAGTTTTCTTCACTAGAGAATCAGAATTGTGCTGAGTTAATTTCAAAACGACATGGTTACATTGTTGCAAACTAAATTTTGGTTTGTTTTCAAGGTTATTCCTTGTTTACTAATATTCTTGTCGAAAACTGTAAGATTACTTTCATGACATCCCGAGTTCCATTTACTTCCTTATTTCATCTTACTTCAATTAAGTTAAAACAAATAAACTTGCTTCAGTGGAGCATTCTGTGCTAGATGAAGCCTTGATGGAGATTCCTTTCAGCGCATTTTTGAATGTATTTTTAGTTACATAGTTTTGGAAGCCATCGTTTCTGAAACTACAGTTTTAGTTTTATGTTTCGTATGTTGAAATTCCGTTCTAATGAATGTGAACCAGTTAAGTGTGATTATTGGTCATGAATTGTGTCGACTCTATTATTACGTCTTTATGTTTACATAAATAGTAAAGCAGTTTTTCATTTCTTGATTCTTTGGTCATTATCACTAAAAACTGCTGTTCACTACAAAAGTATTTCTATTTTTCTACTTCCTAAGCAAGTACATTTTGTACATTTTATATAAACTTCGTTTATTTTGTCCCTTATTGCATCTTTAGTAAGTGCTGCTGAAATTCTCTTCTTCAGAAGCTTTTTTTTTAAAACTTTCTTCTAAGCCCAAACTACGTATACGCAATACGTAATACTTTGTTGCAACAACATTTATTTTATCTTTTATCACTTATTTCACAATCCAAAGTTAAATCGTTTATTTCTGGAGATCGTCCTAAAACGGTGTCCGGGTTTAATAAGAGGAAGGGGCGGTTAATTAAACTGTGACAGATTGCGGCAGGGGGGGGGGGAGGTAACAAGAAATATGAGTTTTCATATTTTGGTTTGCACAAAAACATTTTATGTAACAACTAGCGGTACCCGCACGGTTTTGCCCGTGGTATAAAACTAAAACGTCATTTGGTAATACATTCATATCGCAGAAAGAATACTCAATTTTAGTTATAATTTAACTATAATTCCTTAATAACAATTTGTTTGTGTGTTATAGTGTGGTAGGGGAGGGTAGCTTGAATTGTGAAACATTGAGAAAAAGGGATGGAGGGGGGCCAATTATGTTGGGGAAAAAGTGTTACGCCATTTATACTCATACCCTTATGAAGCTTTTTTTGATGTTTTAAATTATTTTCTTTTTGATATAGACATATTTTTAGACGTTATTCAGAAATAATACTTTTTTAGCGCGAGTTTTTAAAATAAAACTGTTTTTAGGCAGCTAAAGTATAAAAACATTAATGTCCCGAGAATTCTGTGCTAATTGTACTATCTAAAATTAATAATGGTAGATTGATAGTTATAGAAATAAGTAAAGGACATAGTGTATCAAGAAGTACACTAACATGATTATCTACACAAGTTGAGTACCAGAAGTACCATGAAAAATATGACCAGACTAAGTATAATGAATCGCTGCAGGCCCGTCACTTCACGTTTTTAGAGAGGGGGGGGACAAAGGGTGCAAACACAATGCAATTTCATCGGAAAAAAGCAAACACCACGCCCACTAAAATATTAATTAACTCATTTCTCAAAACCGGGGGGGGGGGGGTAATTGACCCCCTTCCTGACCCCCCCCAAATGACGGGTCTGGTTCGTTGTAAGTTTCTCTTTGTTTTGTTTTTTTAATTTAACCCCTTATATCAGATAAGATCAATGCAAATGAAGTGGCCGACTACTGGATTCAACGCGGCCGAGCACTGGATTTCTGTGGCCGACTACTGGAGCATTTACTAGTGTTGACAACAGCTTGGATTTTAACATAATTTTTTTGTAAATTTCTAAAACAAGTAGGTGATTCACTATCAGAAAGGTTCATTCTAAAGTTTAACCTTGTTTTTGTTGCTGTATTGATAGCTAAAAGTTCTAGGTTAGCCAAGATCCACAAAAGATCTCTTAAATGGCCGACTACTGGAGCACTTACCCTACATTAGAGATGAGCCGGGCTCGGCCCGAGCCCGAGCCCGAGCCCGAACCCGAGACGGACTCGGGCCCTTTAACTTCAAGCAGCTTTCGGGCTCGGGCGGGCTCGGGCTCGATCTCATATTAAGATAGTCAGTTTTTATACAAATACAACGTTCACGGAATAAAATATTGGGGAACTTAAAGAGCGTGAGAACCGTTTTTCTTAATGGCAGCAATAATAATAATAATAATTCAAAAAGATAGCACCCACTTATATTTGCGATTGCTATTACGATGTACCATATGGCAGTGCATACCAAGTGGAAATTAAAAATATATATTGATATTTATACACTCGGGCTCGGGCCGGGTCGGGCTCAAAACAAAACAATATCACTCGGGCTCGGGCGGGCTCGGATTAAAAATTCTCGGGCTCGGGCCTTCAAAAGTAAGCCCGAACTCATCTCTACCCTACATCACTTAGTTTCCCAGCAAAATAGTTCGGTAGGAAGATTCACCGTTTGATATTGTTAACGGATGTACTATGAACAAAAATTTGTAGAGCAGAGCATAAGCTAAAGAGAAAAAGTCTCGCAGAATGTTCAATGCTGAGCAAAAATATATTTTAGTTCTTAGGAGGGTTTTTTTGGAAGATCGATGACAACTGCTAATGTTGAAAGAAAACTTTGTCTCGTTTATATTCTTTTTTCTTCAGGGGGGGGGGGGTCTAATAAGCGCCATCACCCAGGTTTCCGAATGATTGCATGATCTTCTCGGTGTTATTTGTCCTGAATGACGTACGTATTTATTAATTTAAAAAAAATATTTTTTCCTTCAGGGGGGCTAATAACCTGGCCAGGGGGGCTTAGCCCCCCTAAGCCCCCCCTTAACTCCGCCCATGGACAAGTCAACAATAAAGTGCTTGAATAACACGAAACCAAACTTTGCAATATCAAGTGAAAAAAAGGTAAAGCTTTTACTCCGTTTTTTTTTTTTTTGGAGCTCAATGCTTAGATTTTTATTTATTGAACTTTATTTAAAGGTTCATATTTAAAGCATTAAAAAAAAATCTGATTATGGTTTAAGAAAACCTTAAACAAAGTACAGTAACAGCCATTAATAACAACCACCGGATTATACAATCAGCCGCTTTGTAAAGTCAAATCTGCAAGAACTGAATCCTTACAGTATCAACACATGTTAAAAACATTCTTTATTGAAATCATTGTCGCCGTTTTATAAAATCAAGTTTTTAACCCTCGTGGGTTCCTTGGGGTCATATGTGACCCCAATGCAATTTCTGTTTTATATATTTTGTTAATCAACCATTTGTTTTTAATGGCATTTTGTGGCTTTTATTCTTCTAGTTTTCTATTCAAAATAATGCTATTATTGTGTTTTATTTTTCCCGAATTGCATTTTTTGCACACAAGACCCTTGAGGTCACTTCCCCAGAATGCCAAAAAAAAAGAGGACGTTGCAACTTTTGTCCAAGAGAACTGGACAGAAAATGCATGGAAAAATGTCATAAGTGTTTGAAATTCACTTGCAAAAATCATGTTTTTTCAGGTCTGTAACAGTTGTAAATAAATCTACAGTTATTGGTTGCTCTGAAATTTAAATTTTTAATGCATAAACTAAATTTTTACTTTAATTGTGTCTTTTTATTTTTATTTTTTTAGCATTAAAAAGTGTGTGAACTTAAATAATGCATGTAACATTCAATAATCATAATAAATTAATTAAAGGAAGCATTGGGGTCGTTTATGACCCCAAGGGTCTTGAGTGTAACTGAAATGGGAGGGACACACGAGGGTTAAACAGCGCATGCTAAAATTTGAAAACGACAGTTATACTTATGTTAAAAATCTGGTATGGGTCCCACACTACTTCCTTTTACGTGTAAATTTCTTTGTAGATGCCTTAGTGTTAAAATAGTGCTAGGAGTGAGCAAGATAGCAATTTGAACATTTACACCCCTAATTTGCCACGAAACAATGAAAACAAATGTTTTACAATGATTCATTTTCTAAATATCGCCGATTTTAGCATCATTCAGTGGATTTTTCACGAAATATCGCCAATAGCGCCAAATTGAACCCAAATTAAAAAAATATTTTTTCCGCCAAATTTGTCACCAACTTGGCGATATGTCGCCAAGTTGGCGATATGTCGCCAAGTTGGCGTCAAACACTTGGCGACCAAAAGCTTGGCGACATATCGCCAAGTGGTCGCCCCAATTCATATCACTTGAGTCTGCATTGAAATTAACACTGATTTACCCCCAAAAAAGGGGTAAAACACCCCCTTGGGAACATTCAAATGCAACCACAAGGAGAGGTGCACAACTAGACCATCCTCAGAGCCTACATACCAAGCTAGAAGCTTCTATGGCATTTAGTTTTTGAGTTATGCGACTCACATACGCACATACAGACGTCACGAGAAAACTCGTCGTAATTAACTCGGGGGTGGTTGAAAATGATTTTTCGGCTGGTTATATGTTGGCAGGTACATATGCACGTGCTGACAGGTCGGAAAAACGACTCAACATTCATTCAGGGGTGAGCAAAATCAAAATTTAGACCCAAATTTGAGTGATTTTTTTTTCGCGATCACAATACTTCCTTTACTACGTAAAAAAGGAAGTAAAAATTGCTATAGATGTAATAAATTCCAAAATTATGTTGCTCCAAGGAGTGGAAGAGTGTTTTGGAGGTTGAAAAAAATCTCACGTTTCCCAATTTGCCCTCTTCAATATATGTCTGAAAAGCACTTGATGTCATACGATGCACTTTAGAGCAAAGAAGAGATAATGTTACAAACAACAAGAACTTAAAAAAAACTTTCAAACGATGTTGAAATTTTTCTTTCAAATTCTATTAACCCATTTATGCTCAAGTTTTTTTTGTAACAATTTTTTTTCAATTTTTATCTGCTTATTTGTTTATTTATTTACAACACATATTTCCAGCTCGTGTACTTGGTCACACAGGACCCGTTTATGAACTCACGTCCAATATGACAGATATAGTACAAGACAGAAACATAGTATAGGACAGAGTTTACGCTCACGGAGAAGGAAGTTACAACCAGAGCGAGGGCTGGAATCGAACCCGCCGTCCTGAGCCATATTTATTAAGTTATTTAACGTCCTGTTTATGGGATATTTTGCAGATATGTGAGCAAAATACGAACTTACTTGACTTTACTTTTGCAAAGTAACATTACAGAAGGCATCTGTGATCAGTTTTAAGCAAATCATTCTGAAATAGTTTGATTTTATGAAAAATAAGCTAGCAAAAAAAAAAAAAATATTTTCTGTGGCTACCCATGCTGGATCGTTGCTTGACTGATTTGTCTGAAAATAGCTGTCAATAAATAAACTCTAATGTCCAAATAGTGACTCTAACTGGCTTTCTCAAGAAGAAGGACTATTTAACTTGTGAAAAACTGCTTTAGCAAAAGGATATACCCATTACAGGTTTTTGTATGCAGTAACTAACAAGCGTCCCGTTTTTAGTCTACTGGGCAAAAATGGGTTAATCCAACTGCAACGTCAATAATAATATTAAAAAAAAAAAAAAAAGCATAATAATAGTAGTAAATAAATTAATAAAATAAATAACTAAAAAATAAATAACATTTTTTAGAATAATATGTTATAATATAAAATAATGTTTTTGTATAAAATATAACATTATTTTATATAAAAAAATGTTGTATCGTAACATTATTTTGAAAATTTTAAAACTATATGCTCCTACTGTAATTCATTTCTTTTTTAGATGATTGAAACTCTTAAAGCTTTTTTGTAAGTGTAGGTATGCCGGTTTATAAAATCATTTACTTTATAAAATCAAATGTCCTCAGAGCAAATGTGATTGTAGTATGCGGCGGGCACTGTATAATGAAACAAAACCTAAGCAAAACATAAACAATGCATTTAATCATATAAAAAAAATCTGGTGTGATCGCCACACTACTTCCTTTTACGTTTAAATTCCATATTAGATGACTTAAGTGTTCAAATAGTGCCTTAGAATGAGCAAGATAACAATTCAAACATTTGCACTTCAGTTTGTCACCAATCAATGCAAAATAATGTTTTACAAGGTTTCATTTTCTAAATATCGCCGATTTTAACATAATTCAGTGAATTTTTCTCAAAATATCGCCAATAGCGCCAAGTTGAACCCAAATTCAAAAAATATTTTTTTTCGCCAAATTTTTTTGGCCAACTTGGCGATATGTCGCCAAGTTGGTGTCAAACACTTGGCGACTAAAAGCTTGGCGATATATCGCCAAGCGGTAGCGCTAAATCATTTATCTTAATCTGCATTGAAATTAACATTGATTTACCCCAAAAAAGGGGTAAAAGATCCCCTTGGGATTATTCAAATGCAACCACAAGGGGAGGTGCACAACTAGAACCCCCTCAGAGCGTACATACCAAACCAGAAGCTTCTACGGCATGCAGTTTTTGAGTTATGCGACACACATACATCCTCACATACGTACATACAGACGTCACGAGAAAACTCGTTGTAATTTACTTGGGGATGGTCGAAATGGATTTTTCGGCTGTTTGTAAGCTGTTAGGTACATATGCACATGCTGATAGGTCGAAAAAACTACACGACATTCATTCGGGGGTGAGCAAAGTCAAAATTTAGACCGAAATTTGAGTGAAATTTTTTTCGTGATCACAATATTTCCTTTACTACATAAAAGGAAGTAAAAAGCGAGCAAGTGTTTCTGCTTTAACTTACTGAATCGTTTCTCTACAGCTGTTTTCATATTTAAAAAAATGAGCTGAAATCTAATTAACAGGGGGGGGGGGTGGACAACTTTAAGCAAAATGTTACTTTTTATCAAAAAAATTAATGACGAATAAATAAATAACGTGTTTATATAAACAAAATTTAGTAAGGAAAAGCATAAGCAATTGCTTATGATTTTATTTACAGAATTTTATTCACATGGACGTTTACATCAGTAGCGTATAAAGACTTAGGTGTGCCTAGTCCCCTCCCCCTCTGAAAGATTTGTAATTGCGCCCCACCCCCCTATTAAAATATAAAATTTATAATTCCCCTTGTAACTCATAGAGATATTTTTCTGGGTCGTCCGCCCTCAAACCTCTTGCACCCCAACGCCGCGGGGGAACTACATACGCCACTGGTTTGCATAATTTATAAACGAAATCTGATCAGTGTAGAAACTACAGTAATAACATGGATTAAATATCTTATTCTTCACCACTCCTCCCAGTAAAATTTCCAGAATATGATCCATTTCAATGTAAAATAGTTTTCGCAAAGGGAATTATTTCTTAGAAGTTGTGACAGAGATCAATAATGCCTTATATAGCCGTAGGCAATCCGTCGATCGCGATCGGCCGCTCGATCTCGAACCCATTTTGAGTCGATCGTAGCAATATTTCGAACCTTGCTTTCTGTCTGAACATAATTAATAAAAATTAATTTCTGAAACAAAATTATGTTGAGCGTCTTCATCAAAAGTTATTGGAAAATTTTCTAAACTCTTTATAATCGCTGGAGATTTTTATAGTCACTATTATATTAATTTCATTACAAGCAATATACTTGTGTGTGAAAGTACTTAGATGTGGGTGAACATTAAACAATTTTAGCCATTGAATATGCTAAAAGAGTTTTGAAGTCTTTTTCGATGAGGGTGAACGCACAATTTGAAGTCGTCATCGTCCCAAGTTATCCATGTATGCAACACATCCGTTTAAGTCAATAGTGCTCAATTTAGTCAATCATGCCCCCCCCCCTCCTACAAAGACGATCTTGTGTTCGTTCATACCAAGCTTGGAAAGTAGATATCTTCAGTTAGTTTAGGTTGCCAACCACGGCCTCATATTAACTATCAGTGCAGCAGTTTCTTTTCAGCTTCGCAAGTTGTTTTATCTGTAATGTGTGCACCCCGACTGGAAAGATGCATTGCAAGCCTCCATCTAGATTTTGAAGGTTTTGATGCTCCGTTAAATGAGTCACGAGCTGCAGAGAAAAATGGGTCCTTAAGCGAGATAGTCACTCAGAGAAGTCAATATTGAATTGCTTGAACAACACAAACGAAATTTTACAATATTTAGTAAAAAATATACAAACCTTTTATTTACTTAACTTTGTTTACAGGATTGTTTTCATATTGAACAAGAAGTTCTGTCAAGAACTAAACGAGCCTACTTTCCCGTACATCGACATCGGCATTCTCGCATCTAATCATTATTTTCTTGATTATCTGAGACTGAAAATTATGTCAAACATACCTTTTTAGCACTTAGAGCTGATTTCGAAAAGCAAAATATACCCCTCTCATCAGATAATATAGACACGTAAAAAGTAATTCACGAATAAATAAAGTTTTGTCGCACCTTTTAAAGAGTGTAACTGTTACAGTTCCTCCGTAGAAAAAATCTTCCATCGTTTTCAAAAAAAGAAAAAATAATATAAATAAAATAAATAAATAAATAAATAAAAGTACAAAGAGCATCAAAACACACTTTATGAAAGAAAGAAAAAAAAAAACTCGTCCGTTAATAAAATGTCTCGAATTTCACTTTTAATCTGTTGCCAGTTGTTAAATATAAATAAAGAATAAAATGTTCTCGTTTTGTTTTGTTACAAAAAAAATCGTCTGCAAAAAAAAAAAAAAAAAAAAAAAAAAAAAAAAAAAAAAAAAAAAAAAAAACCCAAATAAAATAAAACAAATGAACAAATAAACAAAAAATCGTCTGCACGTTCAGTCATTTTTTTTTTCTGAGCCTGCATTTCCGCCATGTTCGCGGAGTCGGAATCAGAGTCCTCACAGAAGATTACTCAGAAAAGTACTTTACCAACATTATTTATCAAAACCATTTTCTTACAAAGTTAGTTTGAAGGAAATCCGACTTTAAGTTCAGGATCAACATTCAACTTAAATTCCCCGTAGACGCTAATGTTAATTTTTTTTTTCTGAACGGTTCAATATTGAACGAAAAATAGTTCAAATCAAAAAAGCGAAATATGGAAAGCCTCTCCGAGATCTTTCAAACAAAAAAAAAGTTTATTCTATTCGGACGATTCACTCAAAAGTTATTAGGTGGGGAAAGGTTGCTTGAACGGTTCAATGTTGAACGAAAAAATGCTCAAATGGAAAATTTAAACACTGTAATGAAGTATCCTTGCTATCCTTCGAACAAAAAAAAAAAGTTTATTGAAATCGGACTGTTCACTCAAAAGTTATTAGGGGTGACAGCTTGATTGAGCGGTTCAATGTTGAACGAAAAATTGTTCAAATCGGAAATGTAGATACGGGAATGAAGTATCCTTGATAAGATATTTCGAACAAAAAAAAGTTTGTTCAAATCGGATAGTTCATTCAAAAGTTAGCATCGCGGGACAGGTTATTTGAACAGTTCAAAGTTGAACCAAAAATTGTTCAAATCGAAAAATCAAATATGGGAATGAGCTGTACTCGCCGAGATCTTTCCAACAAAAAAAAGTTTGTCCAAATCGGAATGTTCATTCAAAAGTTATTAGGGGGGACAGACAGACAGACCGACAGACCAACCGACCGACCGACCGACACACAAATTCCCCATCTCAATACCCTACTTTCAAATTTTTAATTTTTCGATATTCATATTACCTTTTTATTTTTTTAACTTGGCGAAATTTTTTGGACTTGGCGATATTTTTTTAACTTAGCGATATTTTTTAGACTTGGCGATATTTTTTAGATGCATTAAGCTACTTTTAATACTTTTTTCGTCTTTCTTTCATTTTTAACGGGAAAGTAGGCTAAAAACGAACTCAAAAAAAGATCTAATTAGAAGGAAGCAAAATCCAAACACAAAATTATTACTATTAATTAAATGTAAAAAATAAAGAAAAAAAAATACATCAAATGAAATATCTATACTACACTGCAACGTTTCTTGACAAAAACATCGTGACGTCAGCGTGACGTTTGCGTGACGTTAGCCTATGAAAAACGAGCTAGATAAAACGTCACAGCCTACTTGGCGAATTAGAGGAGATCGTTGATTGCTTGTGAGCTCTTATTGACTCCGCCCGTAGTGACGTTCAGTGTCAAGTTAAGTTGCTGTCTAGTATAGCAAAAAGCACGCAAAGCTTTTCCTCTTCTTTCTTTCTTTCTTTTTTTTTTCGACTCAGTGTTCAGCTATTGTTGTATTGAACTTTTTTTAGTATATAAAGCCACATATTTTAAAATAAATTATACGATTAATAGGATAAGCCTTTAAAAAGGTCTTACTGCGTTAACAATTAAAAAAATATCGAAACAATGATCAAAACAATTGTTCTTGCTTTTAATAATTGAATTTTGTTTACGCGAGCATTTTCAAGTTCTATTAACTGTATTTGATCAATTGAAGAAAAATTACAACAATAAAATTGGAATGTCACATTTTGTACCCCTTCTCTAAAATTCTCACAATCTGATCAATTTTGATGTTCGAAAATTTGAGTAAAAAAATATTTCTAAGAAGTTGTGACGGAGATTAATAGCGTCTAGGTGTACTATCACAGTGTTATAAAAGCTCCATTTTAGCGTCGCAAGTTGTTTTCTTGGTAGTGTGTGTATACCGACTGGGAAAATGCATTCCAAGTCTTGATGCTGGTGTTAAGGTACTTTAAAATTTGCCAAGAGAGGCCTGCGTTCCCGGAGCCTAAAGAAAAATCGTTCGTTAAGAGAAATGATCCCCGAGACAAGACAACACTAGATTTTGCTTGAATAACTCAAAACCAAATTTTGTACGAGTGAAAAATAGGTTAAGTTTTTACTCTTTTATTTATTTATTCTTTTGAATTCACTGTTTAGACTTTTATTTATTGAATTTCATTTTTGTTCCATATTTAAAAACATAAATATCATGAATTAAGAAAACTCTTAAAGTACATATAATAAAAAAAACCTTAAGCAAAGCAATACTTTTAATTATAAAAAAAATGCGAAGCAATTGTTTCTGCTTTAACTTTCTGAAGGGTTAGTGTAATTGTTTCTGTACGACTAATTTTATATTTAAAGAAATGAGTAGAAATCTGATTAATAGGTGGGAGGCGAACAACTTTAAGCAAAATTTTACTCTATCGAAAAAAATAAAGAACAAATAAGTAAATAAAACTTTCATGTGAACAAAGTTCAGCAAGTAAAAGCATAGGCAATTGCTCATGATTTTATGTGCAGAATTTCGTTCATATGAAAGTTTACATCTCTACTAATAATAAAGCTGAAGGTGGGTCTGTCTGTATGTCTATGTGTGACCCGCGTAGCACCAAAACCGTTCGATCGCTTTTCTTAAAATATGGCACAAAATTAGTTCGTAGCATGGGTGTGTGCGTCTCGAAGCGTTTTTCGAAAATTCTATTTCGTTCTTTTTCTATTCTAATTCTTAGCTCATTTTTCATACAAATTCAAAGAAATATTTCATACACATTTTAAAGTCTTATGTCTTGCGAAAGCTTAAAATTTTCTGCTAAAAATGATATCAATTAGAAGTTTCTACGAGCATTAGAAGAGCTGCAATAATTGTTTTTAGAACCCCGGAAATTCAAGGCTTACCATGAGCAAAGCAAGCCAAACGGTTCTAAAATGGTTATGCTCGCGAATAAAATTTGAAAATAAAGATGAAATGAATTATTTTATCACAACGGAAATTAACTTTTCCATGTTGTTACCATGGTTACGTTTTTATACCTTTTTTTGTTTCGTCAAGGCTTCACTAGATAGCGTTTTATACAGGCTGCTTCATTTGATCAAAATCTTTGGGATAAAAACGGATGCATGTCGCCTAGCGACATCTATCGAATTTTGTGGTAACTAACATTATAAACAAATCAGATAATAAAAGACAAAATTAAAATTTAATTTGTTGGCGACAATTTTACAATTTGGCATTCAATTCTATTTTATTATATTTTAACGTCATTTAATAGCTTGTTCGATTTGCTGGTTTATTCTGCATCTTAACGGCTTGTTTTAATTAGTTAGCGAATTATTTTTCATTTTAATTGATTCTAATTATAATTAAACTATGAAACGACACTGGCACCGCAGAGCGATAAATGGCGATTTTGGAACGATAGTTCCATCAAAACTTTTGATGAGTTTAAATTGTCAAATTAATTTGTTTGGCGAGTTTTTTAACAAGAATTCTCACATTATTTCGCAGCTTTTTTTTCAGTTGGCCCAATTTTTTACTTTCAAGTATTAAACGTATGTGTGAAATTAGAAACAAAAAAGGGAAGATTTCGGTGATTGGAAGTCTGGTTATCTTTCCCTATTGGCGTTAAATCTTTGTGGCCAATTTATGAGCGAGGGAAATACTTCCTTCGCAAACATAAACTAAAGAGCAGCAAAATGAAGTAATTATCGCCAAAAATTTGGCAACCACACCAGATTCCCAATTATCGAAATATTATCAATGTGTGAAATTTAACATAAAAAGAACATTACCTTTTAATGTTGTGTAAATGAAAAAAAAAATTACATTTGGTCGTCGTAATATTGTAGTTTTGTTTATTTTTTTCGTACTTGTATTGCTCTTTAGTACTAAGCGATTATATATGCTCATTTCGTTGTTACTAAAGAAATTAATGTGTTTTGTTGTCAATCGTCTTTCCGTTGAACACCAATCGCTTCATTGCAGGGCATTCATTCTGGGGCATCAAAAGAAAATGTCTCTGCGAATAGATTCGCCATTTATCGCTCTGATGGGTCAACGCTATCAAAATGAACATCTGAGCTTTTGCGTAGCAATTAAGATCTCGTGAGCAACAATAATGAAACTAAATAGTAAATAGAACAATCTTATTTCATTGCTACATTTTTTTATCGGCTGCGAATTTAAGCGTATATTTTATTAATGCAGAGATGTCAAAATTGAACGCCATTGCTATATGTTGCTAATTCGAAAAAAGTAAACAATGAATGAATGTCGTATGACTGAATCATGAGTTGCGACCAACTTTACCTGAAAAGGGAATTTATTTCCCCTAAAAAGCAGTACTAATAAGGATTCGGCATCAATTCACTCTGTACTCCACTTCAGTAAACTATATCAATATTTTT
Organism: Uloborus plumipes; assembly: GCA_038373865.1. Lineage (NCBI taxonomy): Eukaryota > Metazoa > Arthropoda > Arachnida > Araneae > Uloboridae > Uloborus > Uloborus plumipes. Next base: position 2,933 of record JAXGGA010002102.1, on the reverse strand, counting down.
TAACCCTTAAAGATAGGATGAACATCACTTTTTACAGCAGAAACAATGTGCTAATAAATGTAAACAAACACATCATTCAGCGCTCTCTAGCGGGCAAATCTTTACCATTGATGTTTTGAGTAATGAAGCAGCCTGTATAAAACGCTATCTAGTGAAGCCTTGGTTTCGTTCTTTTTCCCTTAATAATTTTCAAAATGTATTTGTTTTTGTAGCAATCCAAACTCCTAGCCTTATTAAAAAGAGTTATTTAACTGTTGGAAAAATCGTCAGTTTTTATTTTCTCAGTTTTTAAGGAATTAAAACTCGGTAAATGATAAAAATATCGTATAAATTGCAATATTGCAACGTTCTTTCTAAAGTGTTTCATTTCGAAAAATGTATTATTTTGTTTTGAAGTTAGGAAAGAAAACTTTCTTCCTCTTTTAAATTTTGGTAAGATTTCTGTTGGTTTCTGTAAGCAACAAAATTGTTCTTATTTTCTCTTTTGGCTTTTTTTTATGTCATACTTTTAAGGAATTATAGTTGATTTATAACTAAAATAGAGTATTCTTTCTGCTATATCAATTATTTAACAAATGAACTTTTAATTTTATACCACGGGCAAAGTCGTGCGGGTACCGCTAGTAATTTATAAACTAAATTTGATCATTGCAGAAACTACAGTAATACGACATGGGGGAATTTTCGCATTCTTCACCACTTCCCCTCCCCTGTAAAATTTTCAGAATGTGATTCATTTTAATGTAAAATAATTATTTGCACAAAGGGAATTATTTCTCAGGAGTAGTGACGGGAGATCAATAATCCTATGTGTACTATCACAGCAGTTTACGGCTCCATTTTTGCGACGCAAGTTGTTTTCTCTGTAACGTGTGCACACCGACTAGAAAGATGCATTGCCAGTCTTCATCTAGGTTTTGATGCTCCGTGAAATTAGTCACGAGTAGGGATTGCAATACCGGAGCAAAAACACAATACCGGTATTCGGTATTTTAAAACGCCAATACCGGAATACCGGTATTAATACCGGTATTTGAAATATTTCAAAAAAAGAAAGAAAACATACTTGTTTTGTTGTAGTGTTCAATAATTTACACAAAAATATAAATTATCTTATGCAAATATAATATGGAAGAACGAATACTTTGGTCAAATAATAATAAATGCAAAACAGTGAGCAATATATGACATTAAAAAGAAAAAAAAACACAGATAAAATTAATCATTTTTTCAACACAAAAAATAACAAAACGAGTACAAAAAATTCTGCCTGGTGTCAATATCAATTGAAAAAAAAAAAAAAAGAACTTTTTCTACTGCTGATTTTTAAAATAAGATCTTAAAAAACACAAAGCATCTATCGAACTGTCATTCAATCTGGAGCGAATTTTTGTACATATAGTTCCAGCAGCTGAAAATGCGTACTCGGAATCGACGCTGGTAGGGGGTATTGTTAACAATGTGCGATAGGTGCGCTCCAAGTACTTAGCCCGAAGTCCTTCGTCTTCAAATAATTGTATTTCTCTTCTGATCTTTTTGGAAACATCTGTTTTCGGTGCTATACTATTACTGTTTGTAGCAATTTTCTTATTTATGGCTTGCTGTGACTTTTCCTGGAGAGACAATTCTTCTTCCACTTCAATATCATCTTTATCAATTTGTTCTTGCTCAGGAAGAGTTTTTGCTTGATTTTCCAAACCTTGTTGAAGGAAATTTAGGATGAATGTGACAACATTTGATCGCGTTATTTTTTTCCCTTCTCTCTCTGTTTCTTTTTGAATTCACTAAAATTATGCGAATACCTCAAAATATCTTCCACTTCATTATGTCGTTCCTCTGTGCGTATTTTCAAAGCACTGTACAATTCTTTGGCCAGTGGAGTGTCTTGCTCGTTTAGTGACTGCAGCATAAAGTTGATTATGGCATTCGCTGTTATAAATTAGAATCCTTCCGACATAAAGCCTCCACTGCTAGTTTTATGGGAAGCAGAGCAGATACTTATTCATTCAAAAATTATTCATTTTTTTCCCCTAATACCGAAAATACCGGTATTTTGCCTCAGAAAATACCGGTATTTCGAGACTGGAAAATAGCTCGAAATACCGGTATTCAGTATACCGGTATACCGATTTTGCAATCACTAGTCACGAGCTGCCGAGAAAAATGGGTCCTTAAGCGAGGTAGTCACTCAGAGAAGTCGATATTGAATTGCTTGAACAATACAAACTAAATTTTATAATATTTAGTAAAAAATATACAAACTTTTTATTTATTTAACTTTGTTTATAGGACTGTTTTCACATTGAAAAACGAACTTAAAAAAATATCTAATTAGAAGGAAGCAAAATCCTTACACAAAATTATTACTATTAATGGTAAAAAATAAATAAAGAAAAAGTACATCAAATGAAATATCTAGTAAAAAAATATGCAAATCTTTTACTCTTCTTTCTATCTTCCTTTTTTTCCGCCTCAGTCTTCAGATTTTGTTTTATTGAACTTTTTTTAGAGCTTCACATTTTAAAATAAATTACATGATTAATAAGAAAAACGTTTAAAAAGGTCTTACTGCGTTAACAATTAAAAAAAATATATAGACTGCTCAAAACATTTGTTCTTACTTTTAATAATTGAATTTTGTTTCTACGAGCATTTTCAAGGTCTATAAACTATCTGATCAACAGGGGCGCCCTGAGCTTAAATTTTTGGGAGGGGGAAAATTCTCAATTTGCCGAATGGAACTTCAAAATGTGCCGAATGACGAAAATATGAGTATGTACACAAACCTAAAAGCCGACTTGGTGGCGTGGTGGTAGAGCGTCGGCTTTCTGCGCCGATAGCCCATGTTCGATCCGGGTTATTCGAGATAGGAAAAATCCTCGACGTCCATGTCGTATGATTATGCGGCATGTAAAAGATCCCTTGGGGCATTC